>CAUZXS010004897.1:0-35000 GCA_963585895.1 Sepioteuthis lessoniana
CGGGATTCCTATGTTCTATATATATATGTTATGAACATTCTATGTATGTTTCACATATCCGTATCACGGGTATGTAACATTTGTATAGGGGTGCATTTAAAAAATGTAGAGTTTTTTGCTTCTAAATAAACGGTCGACTAATGCTCGAGACATAAAAAAATAAACAAAAGCCCAGTCGGCTGTTGCTGTAAATACACCGACTGCATTTCTGCAAAGGAATAATCCGCCACTCCAACGTGTGTCCTGGATCCTGGAGCTTTGGGGAATGGAAAGCACTCCTTCATTGCCATTACTCCCTGGTTCACTCTGATTCGAAGTGTTAGTACTCGTTATGCTTCAAAGAGAACTAGAGTCTTGGATAGTACACTAAACTGCATCTGATAGTGAGGCTTCAATCCTGGAACTTTTAGGAAAATTAAGTACCCCTTTATTGCCATTATTCTCTGACTCAGAGTGGTAATGTCTGTTAGGGTCCCATCTATGCGTCAAATAGAAAGGTTTAACCGTTTTACAGTATGTTAACAGATGACTGATGTAATAGGGAATTGTTAATGTGAAATAGCAGAACTTGCAACAATTAACTGTGCGCAAAAAAATAAATGATACGAAATAGATTTATTCGTGTTTAAAATGTTACAAATTGTTTGTTTGCAAATCATATATTTAATATTTGTATCAACAGGATTTGGCATTAGAAAACCTACAAGGGTTGATATGCCATAAAACCCAAATGATCAGACAAAACCTATGCACTGGACATTTGATTTTTCAGCCCCCCCTATTTCTACAGCCCAAGCCAACTGGGCTTACACTTATCCTATTTACCAACCCCTCCGCTCGGGCAGGATATGACAGAAGGTCAATTTTCAAGCGGAGTTTAACAGGTTTGAATTCAGAGTTTTCCTTCTCCTAGACTAGTTGCCTCACCAAGGCTGAAGAACCCAGTCTATCCTACTATTTAGCTGGAGGGAGAATTATTGGATTCATACCTTTCCCAATGGTATTAGTGCTATGTGAAATGCAATCATTCTCGTCTAGGATTTGAACTCGAGTCGCCGTGTCCATTTCCTACAACGATAACCATTACACCACGGGCACCTCCTCCAGGGCTTACACTTATACAGGGCATGTAACAATGATTTTTGAGCAAAATAATCGACTAGCATGATATTTTCTGTTAGCTAAAACTAACGGTTGATATATGGACGGGACATATAACAAATATTTGATAACCGAAAAATAGTATCATTGCTATACTTCTTCAAAGCTTTAAATAACACACGAAGGTTGATGTATCATTAAACAAAGAAACCAAACCTTGACAGGAAAAACATGCCGTATATTTTCGTGTATTAAATTCATCTTTCGAACTATATGTTTTTTCGCAAAACCATTAAATCTTGTTTTGTTTTTTTCGCGTCTATAGGTCGATCCCTATTTTCTTCTCAAGAAAACAGATTTATATGTCCCGTAAATAAACTAACCTAGGATTACACATAAACAATACTTTCTCGTATGATTCATGCAGTGATTAAACCCACGAAGCCATGATTTTATTTGTTTGCACATATTTTGATATGTATGCATGATATGTAAGTGATTAGTTAGTCGGTAAATTCAATTTTTAATGAATTATAACGAATTTGTTTGCACACTAGTATTGCTATTGTTTCTACTCTGTTAAATAGTTTCAATTATAGCTAACAAATAATTCTATTTAGTACTAGCCATTCTCTGGTAGACGGTGACTTGGTTACAAGTATTACTATTGAACACTAATTATTCTATTCAACACTATTCATTCATTTCCACAGTCAAAAGTTTCCAAGTATTTTTATGTAATACCAATAATTTGATTTAGGCCCACAGATAAAGATTTTCAAGCGTTACTATTTAACCCTAATAATTCTATTTAACATTACTCATTCATTTCCACGGTTAATGTTTCCAAGGTTTGTGGTTTCTTTGTTTAATGGCATATCAACCTTTATAGGTTATTTAATGCCAAAGCCATTCTCCTAGAAGAACAGTAGTGGTACTATTGAACCCATACCTGGGAGGGTAAGGGGGTTCATACTTTTTCCAAGGATATTCGCCCGAGGGTGAACGTAATAGCGCGACTGGAATACGAACTCGCTACTACGATTCCTCAGTCCATCGCTTTAACCATTACACCACGAGGACACCCTTTAAATGTTTCCAAGTATTTTTATGTAATACCAATAATTTAATTTAGGCCCACAGAAAAAGAATTTCAAGCGTTAGCATTTAACCCAAATAATTTTATTTAACATTACTCATTCGTTTGCACGCAGTTTAATGGTTCCAAGTATTGCTATGTATCACTAACAATTCAATAAAACTTAAGTGATTTGTTTACACTCGGTAAAATAATCTAAGAAATTCATCTTTCGAACAATATGTTTTTTTCGCAAAACCATTAAATCATTTTTTTTTTTTCGCGTCTATTGGTCGACCCCTATTTTCTTCTCAAGAAAACAGATTTATATGTCCTGTAAATAAACCAAACTAGAATTACACATGAACAATACTTTCTCGTATGATTCATGCAATGATTAAACCCACGAAGCCATGATTTTATCAAATGCTTTTTGACCAAACAATCATTTATATATGACTTGGGCATGAGTCTTCCCTTGAAAAAAAGGATTTAATGTTTTTGCGGAAAAAATTGTTGAACGATCAATTTTATTCACGACATATTCTTCTTGTAAGGTTTGTTTTGAATTGGTTTGGAAGCATTTCTTTGGCATATCAACATATTTAGGTTATTTAATACCAAATCCTGTTTATAAATATATCAAATATATAGGATTTTAAAACAAATAGTTTGTAGGTAACATTTTAAAACGACATAGAGCTCGTTTGTTTGTAATCTGTTAAATCGTTTCAGATATTCTTATATAAAACAAATAATTCTATTATTATCATTTGTTTGCACACTGTTAAATGGATACACATATGTTTGGTATGGGAAGAGTTTACTGGTAATTTCATTTTTAAAAGAATTTAGAACTAATGTGTTTTAACGCTTTTCAGTTTGGCTGTCTAACACTAATTCTTTTCAAACTTTTTTGGCACACAGTAGAGTGGTTCCCATTATTGCTATTTAACACAAATAGTTCTATTCAAAAATATTAATTCCTTTGCGTGCAGACAAATGGTTCCCAGTAGTGCTATCTAACAGAAGTAGTTCTATTCAAAAATATTCATTCCTTTGTGTGCAGACAAATGGTTCCCAGTAGTGCTATCTAACAGAAGTAGTTCTATTCAAAAATATTCATTCCTTTGTGTGCAGACAAATGGTTCCCAGTAGTGCTATCTAACAGAAGTAGTTCTATTCAAAAATATTCATTCCTTTGTGTGCAGACAAATGGTTTCCAGTAGTGCTATTTAACACAAATAGTTCTATTCAAAAATATTAATTCCTTTGCGTGCAGACAAATGGTTCCCAGTAGTGCTATCTAACAGAAGTAGTTCTATTCAAAAATATTCATTCCTTTGTGTGCAGACAAATGGTTCCCAGTAGTGCTATCTAACAGAAGTAGTTCTATTCAAAAATATTCATTCCTTTGTGTGCAGACAAATGGTTCCCAGTAGTGCTATCTAACAGAAGTAGTTCTATTCAAAAATATTCATTCCTTTGTGTGCAGACAAATGGTTCCCAGTAGTGCTATTTAACAGAAATAGTTCTATTCAAAAATATTCATTCCTTTGCGTGCAGATAAAGGGTTCCCAGAAGTGCTATCTAACAGAAGTAGTTCTATTCAAAAATATTCATTCCTTTGTGTGCAGACAAATGGTTCCCAGTAGTGCTATCTAACAGAAGTAGTTCTATTCAAAAATATTCATTCCTTTGTGTGCAGACAAATGGTTCCCAGTAGTGCTATCTAACAGAAGTAGTTCTATTCAAAAATATTCATTCCTTTGTGTGCAGACAAATGGTTCCCAGTAGTGCTATTTAACAGAAATAGTTCTATTCAAAAATATTCATTCCTTTGCGTGCAGATAAAGGGTTCCCAGAAGTGCTATTTAACAGAAATAGTTACATTCAAAAATATTCATTCCTTTGCATTGAAACAAATGGTTCCAAGTATTGCCATGTAATACCAATAGTTCAATTGAGTCACACATCTAAAGAGGTTCAAGTATTGCTTCTCAGCACTGACAATTCAATTTAACACCAGTCTTTTTTTTCACACAGTTATAAACTCAAATGGTTCTGTTTTATTCATGGATTAGGGACTTTATCAAATTTTACCATTCCGGGACAGCATGGAGTTAGGAGTAATGGCTAAGAAGGTTTACGCTACACTGACCAAAGCCTCCCCATTATATAGTTTTCTGTAATATCTCGGACACTGTAATGATTTGGTTTCATGTCTTTGTATAATTGCATATCAATCTTCGTGGAGTATTCAATACCTGAGCCATCCTTGTAGAAGAATTATTTTACCCAAAGCCAATTGTATAGAGATGGTGGAATAAATTGTTAACCCATTATTAGGGGATAGGGGGTTCATACCTTTTCCAATGGTATTAGTCCGAAAATGAACCCAAGAGCATGACTGGAGTTCGAACTCACTTAC
Source organism: Sepioteuthis lessoniana (assembly GCA_963585895.1). Lineage (NCBI taxonomy): Eukaryota > Metazoa > Mollusca > Cephalopoda > Myopsida > Loliginidae > Sepioteuthis > Sepioteuthis lessoniana. The sequence goes on from CAUZXS010004897.1 coordinate 4,611, forward strand.
TTCAAGGCCGTAGTCGAGCACTTTAACCATTAAGCCACGGGAATTTCATCTTACTTGTAAAGACGTCAAATTCTGAATCTAACATGAGAGTATGTACGCGTGAGTTGGTAGTTTTGTTTCTTATGGCATTTTAACACTTCCCGGATTATTTAAAGCCGAAGTCATTCTTTTTTTTTTACAAGCAATTAATTGGTTTCAGTTAAATAATGATGCTCATTGGTGTACAATTATAGTTTTAATTAAAAATTCTAAATACAAATAATGACAGTCGATGGTTTCAAGTATTTTTATCCAATACTAATATTTTGCTAACAGTTATATGTTTGCCCCGTCAGTGGAGCTGAGAATATACTGGCTGTATTCCCTGTAGATGGGCGAGGCACCCGTTGCCCCCACTAAACTGCACTTGATGATTGGGGAGTATCGAGTACATTACACACAGGTTCTTTTCTAATAGTAATAATTTTCTATTTGACCCATAGATAAGACCTCAGCAGGTTCAAATATTACGGCTCAGTGGCGCTTTGGGAGTAAAGGCAACCAACACCGTAAGTGTTCTTCTTAAGGAGGTGCCCGTGGTATATGATTATCGTTGTAGGAAATGGACACGGCGACACGAGTTCAAATCCTTGACGAGACTGATGACATTTCACATTGCACTAATACCCTTGGGAAAAGCATGAATCCAATTATTCTCCTTCCAGCTATGGGTAAATAGTAGGACAGACTGGGTTATTCAGCCTTGGTGAGTCAACAAGTCTAGGAGAAGGAAAACTCTGATTTCATACCTGTTAAACTCCGCTTAAAAATTGACCTTGTGTCATATCCGAGGAGAGGTTGGTAAATATGGTAAGTGTTCTTCTACACGGATAGCCTGTAGTGAAATCAGCTGTGGCTATAGAATAAACCGTCTGATATCCGCAGATGGGTAACACCTCCTTCCCCAACGAGTGTCCTGATATGAGATTAAACAATTTGATGGTGAGGCTCAAGTAATTCTGGAGCTTTGCGGAATGCGGAGTACCCCTTCATTGCCATTGCCCCTATGTTTACTTTGGAGTGGTAGCATCTGATAGAGTCCTATTGATGGGTCATTTAAGCCGTGCTCAAACAAATGACTTATGCTAAATTGAATTATTAGAAATAAAACAGTTTGACTGTATATAAACAAATGACTGGTGTTTAATTCAATTGTTAGGGATACACAGCAATTCTTGTAACAATTTAGCTTTGATGAATTATGCTAAATTGAATTGTTAGAAATAAAACTGTTGGGTAATTTAACTGTGTACTGCAAGTAACTAAGGATAAAAATCCTTTCAAGCAATTCTATATCTTAGTAACTAATCTTAATACAAAAAAATTGTTAGGAGTAATATGGTTTGAAGTATTTCTAATTAATACAAATATTTACTAATCTGAACTATTTGACTCATAGATAGGACCCTAACAACTGATTAATTGATTGATTGATTGATAAATGTCAATTTGGAATTTGGAGAGATGGTAACGAAGATGTCTCCACGCAATCCAAAGGTCCAGAATCGGAGCTTCACAACAGGAGGCAGTGTTGTATCATACAGGGAACAGTTTTCTCAAATGGGTGGTATTTTCTAAGAAAATGCAATCGGCATATTTTAATTTGGCTTAAGATATTCTTCTATTATTCTAACTATTTCATACAGTTTCAAACATGTCTAATAATTTTACGGTTTCCAATAACTGTAATATAAGTTAAGGTGAGAACCTTTTGCTTAGCGCATGGGTTAGTTAGGTGCAACATGAGCGCAGGTGTTCACGCGCGTGCGCGGAGCGGACGTGTCATTCAGAGATGTCACAACAAAAATACCTGAGAGAGTATGTGACCAGGGATGTGAGTGACGTCACGCACCGGAAGCGTGGGCTGAGATTTTTGAGAAAAGTTGAGTTGAGTTCCTGGCTCGAAAGAAGACGGTTGACTTTCGCTTGCTCGCCAAGGCATTGTGGCGGGTGCCGCACGTGTTGGGATGGGTAGGGCCAGATGGAAAAGCCAGCAGAGAAAGTATGTGCCTCTTTCCTTGTGCCGAAAAATCTTTAAACTCAAAGGTAATAAAAAGTTTCGTACCTGAACTAAGAAGTCGTCAAGTGTTTTTCGTGTTTCGGGATTCCTATGTTCTATATATATATATGTTATATATATCTATGTACGTTTCACATATCCGTATCATGGGTATGGTACATAACCAATGATAATAATATTCAGAAACAATTATAAATTCCAGTAACGAGTTATAAAACAAATAAATTTCACCATTATTTGATTTCCAGTATTCCTGTCTAATTCAAATAATTTTTAAACAAATTTATTATGGTCGTTTAAAAGATTCTAAACCTCAACCAGAAAAGGATCAACCTCTGAATATTTCTTTTAAGGCAACACTCCTCTTCTAATAGAACTGAAACAAAAGACTGTACATATTTCAGTTTTAATTACAGTGTACGTGAAGGGCATCGAAAAGCGTGTGAAAAATCTCGTATTTTGGCTCACTTAAAGGACCAAAACAGATACTATCCTATAAATTGATTAATGTTAGACTAGATCTGAGAGATGGCTATATAAGAGTGAGTCAATACTCCAAAGAAATCCAGGATTGTAGCCTCACCACCGAGGGTAGTTCAGCGTCATACCAACGACACGTATCTATTGGTCACGTGGGTCTGCGTAGTTGAGGTGCGTAAATGCGCTTACACCAACCAATTTACTTCCAGATCCAGTTGGCTCATTCGTAAGATTTGAGACGTTCTCACCAAGCCAAATTCTTTCGTACTTTTAATAATCTTATCATCATTTTCGCTGTTAGGGCCCGTTACTTTGACCCTGTCTTATGCTCATTGCATCAATAGCTTTCCCGGAGCCGGCAACATACCACAGGCGGAAGTCCGTTGCGCGCACTTCGCCTGCACCTGCTCAGTGCGCAGCCGGGCGCGACTGGAAAGGCGCCAAACTTTCGCGCCTTTAATTTAACGCTATTCCCGCCTTTTACATAGAGGGAAAGTTTCATCTCTGTTACTTGCAATATGGATGACATCGATAATGACGAGAGAGTCGGACGGTCGGCGTTGTGCGTTGAATCAAGATAGACAAGAATTCTTCATTGGGATGGACACAGACAGTGATAGGCAGAGAATACTTTTCACTTATATACATACCTACCAGCAAATTGGGTGGTTTGTATATTTTTCAGGTTTGCAACCCTGATTGAAATTTAGTTGATCAATATTGATTCACAACACCCTCAGCTGAGTAATCGTTGAATGCTTTTTATTAATATTTTGAACGATATTCATTGAATAATGCATTGGTTGCTATTTAAGGCATGTAAACCCATCTGGGGTTATTCTATGCCTAGACGTTAGAGAATCGGGTTCCTCATATATTTACATTTATATTTTTGTATATTTGTTCCTTAGAAGTTATTTTGACCACGATTGTTTGTTTTTTGTTTTATGGAATATAGACACTTGTGGGTTATTTAATGCTATATCCTATATAAATATATCATTTGTAAGCATTTGTAGGTAACATTATTTTTAAACGAGTAAAAAGTTCATTATTCTCACATGCTTTTAAGAATGCTTTCAAAAACTGCTTTTTGTCACTTATAATTGTACTAAGCCCTTAGACAGGACACTAACAAGTACTACCATTTTGAGCCAAAATGGACCTGGGAGCAACGACAATGAAAGGATACTGCGCATTTTCTACAGTTCCAAAATAGTAGTAAGTCTATGAATAGAATTTGAGTTGAAATGTATCCCTGCCTATTTTCCAGCATTCGTTCGTTTTTCACCCGGAACAACAAATAAAGGGAAGATAATGAATGAATAGAGATAAGAAAGAAAAAGTAAGTAAACAATTTCATAATCCTTCTCAGAATTTCCCAAACCTTCTTAGGGGGTGTCCTCGTGGTGTAATGGTTAAAGCGATGGATTGCGGAATCGTAGTACGCGAGTTCGTACTCCACTTTCGGGCAAATACACTTGGGAAAGGTATGAACCCCCTTATCCTCCCAGCTATGGGTTAAATAGTACCACTACTGTTCTTCTAGGAGAATGGATTTGGCATTAAATAACCTAAAAAGAGTTGATATGCCATTAAAACAAAGAAACCAAACCAAACCAAACAAAACCTTCTTATACCCAATAATACAAATCTGAAAAATCAACGTCTTCATTGGATCTGGATTTAGAGAATTGATGTCTGACAGCTAGTTCAGAACTGAATCCACTTGAACTGATTCATTCGAGTCTCATTGGGTGCCCCTTTCATGTGGCCTTGTGCCACATCTAAGCAAAACGCTTAGTAAATTACCACTTGAACTGATTCACTGTTAGACATTTCTTGGGTCTCATAAAGCTGAAAACGGTGGTGATTTAAAAACCCAGAAACTAACAGTAGCACGAAGAATGGAGGTGCCCGTGGTGTAAAGGTTATCGGCGCCGGGATTGGACACGGCGACATGCGTTCAAATCCTGGACTTGACTGATTGCATTTCACATAGCACTAATACCCTCCAGCTATGGGTAAATAGTAGGGCAGACTAGGCTCTTCAGCCTTGGTGAGGCAACTAGTCTAGGAGAAGGAAAACTCTGAATTCAAACCTGTTAAACTCCGCTTAAAAAATTGACCTTGTGTCATATCCTGCCCGAGTGGAGGGGGTTGGGTAAATATGAGTACCACAGAGAATGGAATGAAATTTCAGTTCTGTTTTGGTTTCTTTGTTTAATGGCATATCAACGTTCGTAGGTTATTTAAAGCAAAAGCTATCTTTGTTGAAGAAAAGCAGTGATACTATTCACCAAAAGTTTGGGCGTAATGGAATTCATTGGTGCGCCATAAAAGTATTCTGAAAACTTTAAAGGATATTATACAGTGGGAGATCATTTTAGTACTTGATTATAATAGAAAACTGGTCTCCTACTTAATTCAAGATTAGATATATTTCACTATTGTTGTATATTCCGTTTTATTGTCCCCCTCCGTTATAGCACATATATTCCGTTTCATAAAACGGAATATATGTGCTATAACCAAACGGGGGACATCTCCACTCTAGAAGGAACCCCTCTTAAACTAGTAGACAAATTCACGTACCTAGGAAGCAGCGTCGAATCAACCGAAAAGGACATCGAAACGAGGTTAACGAAAGCATGGACAGCTATCAATAGGCTATCGACTATATGGAAATCAGACCTAACCGATAAAATGAAACGCAGTTTCTTTCAGGCAGCGGTCACATCGATACTGCTATATGGATGCACTACATGGACGCTAACAAAACGGCTGGAGAAGAAACTTGATGGCAATTACACAAGAATGCTGCGTGCAATCCTCAACAAGTCCTGGCGGCAACACCCAACAAGACACCAACTGTACGGCCACCTGCCCCCTATCACGAAAACTATTCAAGTTAGGCGAACCAGACATGCAGGACATTGCTGGAGAAGCAGAGATGAACTCATAAGAGATGTACTCTTATGGATCCCCACACACGGCCGCGCAAAAGCAGGACGACCAGCACGAACGTACATTCAGCAGCTATGTGAGGATACAGGTTGTTGTCCTGAAGACCTGCCTAGGGCGATGAACGATAGGGAGGAGCGGCGAAAGAGGGTCAGGGATATCCATGCTGCCAGCACGATATGATGATGATGATGATGATTGTTGTATAGACATAACCATTAATAATATCAATAACCACGGTTCTACAAATACATTTTATGTTGTATACTACATGTATACGTAATAATATCCATCCAACAGTACATATACAAATGAAAATACAGGGATATGCAAATACAGGCGAAGACGGGCGAACTCCGTTGTTCAGGTACAAACGGTTTATTAACTTCTGAGTTCGGTTCCCCGACACGAGGAGAGAGACATAATTCTTAAAAAAGTCTTTCGTAATCATACTATGTTAACAACACCCCCAACGTTCGGCACATCTCCTGGTGTTTTGGATCTCAATTCATCTTCTCTGGTCGGGACCTGAAAAACTTAACCGATGCCGCAACGGTAGAAAACTCAGTTCTCTATGCCCCAATGGCAGAGAACTCATCTATCTGCCTCCATGGCAGAAACTCAATTGTCTGCCTGCATGGTCCAATCTCAACTTCTCAACACAATGGTGGACACCAACTTCTCAACATCATGGTCGGACCTCAACTTCTCAACACAATGGTCGGACACCAACTTCTCAACATCATGGTCGGACCTCAACTTCTCAACACAATGGTCGGACACCAACTTCTCAACATCATGGTCGGACCTCAACTTCTCAACACAATGGTCGGACACCAACTTCTCAACATCATGGTCGGACCTCAACTTCTCAACACAATGGTCGGACACCAACTCCTCAACATCATGGTCGGACCTCAACTTCTCAACACAATGGTCGGACACCAACTTCTCAACATCATGGTCGGACCTCAACTTCTCAACACAATGGTCGGACACCAACTTCTCAACATCATGGTCGGACCTCAACTTCTCAACACAATGGTCGGACACCAACTCCTCAACATCATGGTCGGACCTCAACTTCTCAACACAATGGTCGGACACCAACTTCTCAACATCATGGTCGGACCTCAACTTCTCAACACAATGGTCGGACACCAACTTCTCAACATCATGGTCGGACCTCAACTTCTCAACACAATGGTCGGACACCAACTTCTCAAAACCATAGTCGGAACTCAACTGCCATGAGTTTTTCAAAATCTTCCAAATTCTCAGCCCATCTCTTCTGGGCATGACGTCATCCTCACTCCAGCCTCATTTTCTGTCTGGGGTTTATTATTACAATGGTGATTATCATATCCTTTACGCACTAGCGCAAACTGCACCAATTGACTACACACCTGAACTCTTAACCCGAATAGTTCAAAGCCCAACCAAACTGAATGATAAAATATAATTAATGAAAAATGATTAAAATAAAAAATCATTCCTTGATCATAAAACATTATATGTATAAAGAAATCAACTTGGAGAAGGAAGTCTTGTGTATTGTATAGATTTGGTTTATTTTCTTTGTTTAATAGCATATCAACCTTCGTGGGTTATTTGATGCAAAAGCCATCTTTTGCGGGGAACAGCGTTGATACTATTTAACCCATAGCTGGATAAAAAAAAAGATTCCTACCCTGCCCAAGTCTGAAAGTGATTGAGGTCTCCTCCCGATTTTTTCCACCTATTTCGTAAGTGATGGGCACAGATAAGATAGGTATTCCTGACACAATTTTAAATCCCATAACTAGATTAACCTTCTTACTTTTAGCCGACAACTCGTGAAATGGTAGTTTATTGCTGAGCAAAGTAACCAGAATCTTTGGTCGAGTTACTTCGCTTAGAATATTACGCATGCAAATTATTGATACATATTGACCTTTCGTTGGTCGTGTGGGTTCGTGGATTTCAAAACAGGAAATGCACCTGTGTCTTAAGAAATGCCGTGTGAATTGCGTAGGAAGAGTGCGAAGGCGTCGAAAAATATATAAAACAACTGAAGTTTTCAACTCCGAGCAGGCAGTCAGTAGTCAGCAGGTAAGCAGTGACATTAGACAGTAATTTACAAAGCTTTTTGCTTAAATGTGGCACAAGGCTGCATGAATGGGGCACTCAATGGGAATCGAACTCATTCGTGAAGGTTTGCTAGCCTAGCTTGTTAACCATTATACCACCCAAGGGTGCCATTAGACGTCATGCCGTTTTATCACTAGCCCAGAGTCGGGGAGCAGATGGCCTCGGGTTGAGACGTAGCACTGCATCAGTTTTCCGTGAAAGAAGAACGAAGAAGAAACGAAGATGATTAAATGTTTTAATGTGCCAGCTTCGTGGAGGCAAAGCGAAAAAGGAAGACTCTGAATATATCATAAGCCAGTAATTCCTTGTCTATTTGATTCTCTTTTTAACACTATCATTTTGACTATTTCGTAATAAAGAAGAGAGATTATATTTTCATATATAAATGTTATTGTCCCTTCTTCACTGCTGTACAACATTATCGATATTTTGCCATCTACCATTTAAAGCAAGATCCCGAATGTTAGTAAATATTCATTTTTTCCCCCTGTTCGAAAATTGGACAACGATCAGACAACGACCAATATTTTTTAACTCAGAAATTCTTTAACACGGAGGCGGGTTTTAACTGGTTGATTTACATACTTCTTCTGGATCAAAGTCATGTAAGTAAAGTTGGCGACCTCAGAAGGCTCCCTTTTCAATAGCTACAACACAGAGATGTAAGGGAGGTATCTACTCCGTTCCCTGGATTGCTCCACTTTACCCTTGATCTTGATCCTTATAATGCTAAGTGTTAAGCAAGGCGGCATCAAGTACTATTTTTTTGAGTCTTTGGTATGACTCGACTTGGGATTGAACCCAGATCTCCCGGACCATCGGCGAACACTCTAATCATTTGACCTATCCGTATACTTGAATACCATGACTAGATTACCGCCTTTGTTTTTTGTCGACAGCTTGTGAGACAGAAGTGTATTTCCGAACATAGATTAACGATCAAAAGTGGTCAAGTTTCACATGTAAATTATTGATAGTTTGGGAAAATCAGGAGCACAAGCAAATATTTTTTTTTCTTTCTTTCTTTCTTTGCGAAAATTATGTCGGATGTTTCTGTGTATAAACATTTGTACAAAGTATGTCTCTATAAATGCCAAAGATATGGCTGTCTAGTTTTTTTTTCTGAATATATAACATCTCGTTTGTTTTTATTCTTTTATTTTGAATAGACGAGGTTAATGGCGACAGAGAGGAAAACAAAACCTATTGTTTATCGTCTGCGTCTAAACGAATGAAAATAATAAACATGAATTGTGATAAAAACGTACCAATCAAATCAAATCAATTACAAAAATCAAAGGGACTGGTAAATAAAGGCAAGCACGCGAACACACGCTCATACACAATATATATATATATATATATATATATATATATATATATAACGTCAGGCGCCCTTTATATGAATATATTTCAAAATGAATAGGTCCACCAAGAGATTTGCATTTTTTTGAGAATTACTTATTTCATTCTTACATAAGTGTATGTTTCCAGCTGTTGTTTTCGTCAGAGAACATATGTGGCACAAGGCCATGTGGATGGGACACCCAATGAGACTCAAACTTACTCTTGAAGGTTTGTTAGTCAAACATATGTGGCACAAGGCAACATGAATAGGTGCCCCATTTATATGACATTGTATCACGTATGTTCACTGATGAAAGCAAAAGCTGGAAGCATGTAAGAACGAAATAAATAATTCTTTAAAAAATACTAATCTCCTAGTGGACCTGTTGATTTTTATATATCTACTTTTTTCTCTCTTTGGACCGACAACGAAAATTTTTTTACGTATGGAAGACCTAGGTTCAATCCTAGGTCGAGTCATAACAAAGACTCACAAAAATAGTACTTGATGCTATCTTGCTTAACACTCAGCTTTATAAGGTAAGGATCAAGGGTAAAGTGGAACAACCTAAGGAAAGGAGTAGCACATTCCCCAACACCTTGGTGAAGTAGCTATCGAAAAGGGAGCCTTCGGGTCACCCTCGATTACGGTCACCAACTTTACTGACTTATATATATATATATATAATGACGGGCTGGTGTAATGGTTATTGTATGGTAATGTGCATTTCAGTTGGTATAGTGGTGAGCCAACTGGATTTGCAGACCATTATTAGTGAGTCCGATTTTTGACTAGGTGCCCGATAATTTTTGCCAAGTGCCACAGTAAATGAGTGTTGTCGTACGGAAATGGGCTGTGTGTGTTAAATCCAATTCTTGGACGAAGCTGTTTGCATTTTCACACGGGGCTCATACCTTAAAAAAGGCATGAATCCATCTCTTCAGGCCTTTCTAGTCTTGGTAAAGAAACTAGTCTACCATATCAAAAATATCTGAATTCAAAATCTGCGGAGTGTTGTTCTGAAGAATCGATAGCACACACACATGATACATAGCAATGTTTAGAATTATCTAACGTTGTTGACTTACACTAAATTGGATTGATAGAAATAGAACTGTTTGATCCGTTAGCTATGTGTAAACAAATGATTGATATTTAATTGGATTTTTAGTGATACACAGCAATACTTGGAAGTATTTAACTTTGTTGACTTGTGCTAAACTGAATTGTTAGAAATTGTTTGATCTGTTATTGATCTGTTATTGATACATAGCAATACTTCGAACCATTTAACTTGTTGACTTATGTAGATAGAACTGTTTGATCATTTAACTGTGCGTAAACAAATGACTGATGTTTAATTTAATTGTTAGTGATACATAGCAATACTTGGAAGCATTTAACTTTTTTGACTTATATAAATAGAACTGTTTGATCATTTAACTGTGTGTAAACAAATGACTGAAGTTTAATTAAACTGTTATTGATACATGGCAATACTTACAACCATTTAACTTTGTTGACTTATGTAGATAGAACCGTTTGATCATTTAACTGTGTGTAAATAAATAATGGAAGTTTAATTAAACTGTTACTGATACATAGCAATACTTAGAACCATTTCACTTTGTTGACTTATGTAGATAGAACTGTTTGATCATTTAACTGTGTGTAAACAAATGACTGATGTTTAATTAAATTGTTATTGATCCAGGCAATCCTTGGAACCATTTAACTTTGTTGACTTATGTAAATAGAACTGTTTGATCATTTAACTGTGTGTAAACAAATGACTGAAGTTTAATTAAATTCTTTGTGATACATTGCAATACTTGAAAATATTTAACTGTTTGCAAGATTTTGTAGTAAAAAGAAATGTTTATATTTGATAGAATAAGTGAAACCATTTAACAGTGTAAACAAATGTGCTCAGACTCATTTAAAAACGTTATCAACAAAATTTGTTTGTAAGTCATATATTCAATGTATATGTATGAAAAAAATTTAGCATTAAATAACCTATAATGGTTGATATGCCATAAAACCCAACCAAAACAAATCATATATATTTAATATATATGTATAAAGAGGATTTAGCATTAAATAACCTATAAAGGTTGATATGCCATAAAATCCAACCTAACCAAATCATATATATTTAATATATATGTATAAAGAGGATTTGGCATTAAATAACCTACAATGGATGATATGCCATAAAAAACAAACCACGCATATGAAAACAGATCATCACACGCATACACACACACACACATAGACACACACACAATCAAATCAAATCAAACACAAAAATCAAAGGGACTGGTAAATAAAGGCAAGCACGCGAACACACACTCATACACAATATATATATATATATATATATATATATATATATATATATATATATATATATTCCTTAGTTATCTAAGGGTTCTAAAATTTTAAGATATCTGATGCAAATACATACGCTCTAAAAAAAAAGGTCACATAGCTTTTGAAACACAACGCTAAACAAACGCTATTTAAAATGCAAAGAATCCTGCCATTTTCCCTTTGTTTTTTCTTTGAAAAATACATTTTTATGGGAGACAACATTATATAAAATTCGCCCTAAGCATGGTTTTAAAAAACCGAAACGTTAAACATTGACTCGTGATTCTTATATGAATAAATTCATACTCTGAATATATTATTTTGTTTATATAATATATATATATATATATATATATATATATATATATATAGTGTTTAAATCGTATAAGTCATTTAACTTCAGGATTGAATGAATTCAGGAAGGCGCCGAAGATGGCCCCAGTTGTTGACGTAAGTACTAAAGAAATATACGTCTTCCCCAATCCATTGCACCCACAAGACCAATGATGACTTGGATAGGCCAAAAATAAAATTGGCGGAAACGAAGTGTCTGTCATATATAATCACACACACACACACGCACACACAAATATATATTATATATATATATATATATATATATATATATATATATATATATTAATCTCTGCACGAGCAGGATGAGGGACAAGTTTAATTTTTAAGTGGAGTTTAACCGGTTTGAGTTTTCCTTCTAGTAGATCTGTCGCCCTACCAAGGTTAAAGAGCCCGGTCTGCTCTACTTAGCCATAGCTGGAAGGAAAATATTTGGAATCATAACTTTCCCCGCGGTATTAGCGGTAATCCAAATATCTGGAATCATACCTTTCCCAAGGGTATTAGCTGTAATCCAAATCTAAACAGCCTCGAATTCTCGTCATCGAGTCACTTTCCTTCGACGGTAGCCAAAACACAACGAACGCCTCCACACACACACACACACACACACACACACACATATATATATATATATATAAAAATATAGTAAGTAAGTAATGTTGGAGACCGTAGTCGAGGGTGATCAGAAGGCCCATCTTTCCAATAGCTACAACACCGACGTTTAGGGGAGGATGCTAGTTACCTTATATTGCTGAGTGTTAAGCAAGGAGGTATCAAGCACCATTTTTTAAGTCTTTGGTATGACGTGATCTGGGATTGAACCTATATATATAGTCGAACAGTCCACAATTCAAATCACTGGAATGGCTGTAAATAAAATCCCCGTTTTTTTATAGCCATGTATTTTATTAAATAAGAAAAGACTGTAGTCTGGAACCACATAATGTGTCAGATAATAGCAACAATAATTAAATTATTTTGAAAACAATTTATGTAGTGGTTACAAATTCAGTATTACTACCTAGGCACATCGATTTTCAAACCTCACTCTTTTTATCTTCAGAAATTACAGACTGTAAATAATTACAAAATATATTCTTAAAAAAAAAAATAAAGATAATTATAATATTGCTGTCTTCTATGATGGGTGAACTTCTGAATAAGCGGTATTACCGGATGATTGTAAAGTAACTCTCTATTCGCGATACAATGAATGCCGAAAGATACCTAACCATGTCGCAAGATGAAATCTTGCCAGTCATGAATAGTTGGGAGAATATTGAAGATTTGAATTTCATGCAAGATGACGCTTCTCTGCGGTTTCCTATTAGAGTTCGTGAATGGCTGAATGCCCACTTCTCTCGGAGATAGATAAGTCGTCTTTATCCGCATTAGTAGCCGGCCAGATTAACATCCTCTGACTTTTTCGTTAGGGTTGGTTAAACGAGCAAGTCGACTCAACTAAACCAACAACCTTGGAAGTTTAAAGAGCGAATACGATAAGTTATATCTTCAATACCTAAAGATTTCTTGGTGAAATCAGTTGAAATTTGTTAAACCTGTTTCTGAATGTCTTGAGAAGCTGGAGGCGAATAATGGTGCCCATGGTGAATTAAAAAAAATTTCTTGCCATACGCTATCTTTTCATAACGATTTCTTGTGAAGATTTTAGTTAATAAATAAATCATGATAATTTTAAAATCAGAATTAACTTTTCAATTATCCTATATACATATATATATATATATATATATATATATATAGATTAAATTTATGATATATATATATATATATATATATATATATATACGTATATTATATCATCTAAAGCCATGCACAAAACAGTTCTACTGCAAACAATTCAGTTTAGCATAAGTACACAGTTTAGTTCTTTTTTGACCAATTTATTGGACCCAATCAGGTGCTACCACATCGGCCCTGAGTGGATCTGGGAGCGATAGTATTGGAGAGGTACTCCACATTCTCTAAAGCTCTAGCATTACTGAAACATCACCATCCGATCGTTTAGTGTCCTATCCAGGACACACGTTTGGATCTGCCGAGAAGCGATCGGTGTATTCTACAGCCCTAGCTGACTGGGCAAAGTTCTTATCTAGAAATTTTATATTTTTTGTAGTTTGTAGATATTTTCTTCATTTAACTTGAATATTTCTAAAGTGAGTTTCTTATTCGTTTTCTAGGATATGCACTTTTTGCGGAGTTGTTCTAGTTCCAAGCTTTTCTGAAAGTTTTAGATTTTCAGCGGAAGATTCCAGGAAAGTTTTTATACATTCCGGAAAAATGTGTTGGGGAAATTAGATACCTGACGCGTATTACTTTCTTATACATCCATTTAGTTATTAAGGTTTATTCTGTTTTTAAAAATGTACGCAGAGAACAATAGATTACATATTTTCAAATAATTTTTTTGGCGGTCATGTTTTTTTTTTCAATGGACTGGATATTAAGGAAGAAGGAAAATAAATCAGACAGTATGTATACGTAAAAATATGAATAAATAAAACATTGAGAAGTTATATTAATTTATATATTATTCTGTGCTCTCCTAACATTCCGTTTTTTTTTTTTTTTTGTAAAACCATCTTCAGGGCGATAATATAATGTGATGTTAGAATGAATCTTCCAAAAAAAATTTTTTAGATAAAAAAGAAATGAAAATGAAAATGAAAATGAAAAAACTTCTTAGCGTTCTGTTATAGTAAATAGACTTAACTTATATATATATATATATATATATATAAAAGTCAAAAGTATTTGGCCACCCTCAAAAGTTTTCATTTCTCATTTTTAAAGTTAAACATTCATTCGAAAGTTAAACAACATAATGTTTTTATTTATGTGATGCCTTCAATAAGTTTCCAGACTTTTTTATGCGGGCATTTAAAATTATCGTTGACTCTTGAAAATTCAGTATTTTATTGCTATACATCTTATGAGATGACTGACCAATTTTTACGATTTCAGGTTCAAATGAACAGCTACAGCAGCAATTGGAATACACCCTGATTGTCACAGCTGGTGAATTTCAAAAATGTAATCTGGACGTGAGGACACTTTAGAAGAACGATATCCAATAAAATTCTGTTTTAAACTTGGAAAAAGTGAGGCCCCAGGAAGGTATGGAATGCTTCAGACTGCTTTTGGAGCATCTTGCATGAATCTAGCATCAGTTTTTGAGTGGCATAAGAGATTCAAGGAAGACAGGGAGTCTGTGAGGGATGATGAGAGGTGTGCGAGGAGTAAGGAAGTCAATGCACCAGAGGTGATTGGCAAAACGGTTAGGGTTAGGGTTACTATGTTGAGGTTTTAAGGGAGTTCAGGAAGAGATTCCGTTGGAAGAGGCTATCACTCTTCAAATTGGGTCAGTGGTATTTCCACCAGAACAATGCACCAGTCCACAACTCCATCCTTGTCACAGACTATTTGACCAAGATGGGCATCAAGACAGTTCCCCACCCTCCCTATAGTCCAGAACTTACGCGCTGTGACTTTTGGTTATTCCCTAAGCTCAGAGGCAGCCGTTATGAGACAATTGAGGAGATGAAAGAGGTTGTGACTAAGGTCATTGACACGCTCACACAAGAGGACTTTCATGGGGCCTTCCATAAGTTGTTGGAGCGGTACAACAAGTGCATTGCAGCCGGAGGAGATTACTTCGAAATGGACTAGAGTTTCATGTGTGTACTCTCAATAAAAGTGCCCATACGAAAAAAGTCTGCGAACTTATTTAATGATCCTCGTATTATACTAAATACATGTTTTTCTCTGGAACTTTTTCATTTGTATAACCAGATATCTTTTAAAAATTGATTTGAAGAAAAAGGACAAAACAAGGCCAAAAGTAGGACTGGAAGACCAAAAGTAACAACCAGCACAGAAGACAATTTCATCAGAGTCAGCAGCTTGCGTGACAGAAGACTAACTTCTCCATACATCACTGCACAACTAAATCAATGCCGTGAAAAATGTGTCAACCTCCACTACGAAGAGAAGACTCTGTGAATCTGGCCTATATGACAGAAATGCTCCCAAGAACGCATTGTTTAGAAAGCAAAACAATACCAAAAGGTTCCTGTAAGCCAAGGCGTACAAACAATGGACACTAGAGCAGTGGAATAAAGTCCTTTGGATTGACAAATCAAATTTTGAAATCTTTGGCTCAAATAGGAGGGTCTATGCTCGGCTAAGTGTTGGTGAAAGAGCTGCAACCCTCCATATTACGCCAATTGTTAAGCATAGCAGTGGGTCTGTTATAGTGTGGAGGTCTTTTGTAAATTGCAAATTCGGGGATTTGAACCAGGTGAGGGGCAAATTGAATCAGATCGGTTATCACAGCATTCTACATCATCAGGCGGAGGTGCCCGTGGTGTAATGGTTATCGTCACAGGATATGGACACGGCGACACGAGTTCAAATCCTGAACTTGACTGAGTGCATTTCACATAGCACTAATACCCTTGGGAAATGTATGAATCCAAATATTCTCCCTCCAGCTATGGGTAAATAGTAGGGCAGACTAGGTTCTTGAGCCTTGGTGAGGCAACTAGTCTAGGAGAAGGAAAACTCTGAATTCAAACCTGTTAAACTCCGTTTAAAAATTGACCTTGTGTCATATCCTGCCCGAGCGGAGGGGTTAGTAAATACAACATAAGGTTTTCCCTTATGGAACTCGGCTGGTAGGTCAACGATTTGTACACATGCAAGATAATGACCCATAGCATTCAAGTAAACTCTGCCAGAGGTACATTAAAAGCAAAGAGGAACAGCACATTCTTCAGCTGATGTCTTCTCCGGTGCAATCAGTGGAGTTAAATCCCATTGAATTGGTTTGGGATGAACTGTTGATTGAAAAGCCAGAGCTAAACAACCTACCATCGCGGCTCAGATTTGGTAATTCTTTTAAAAAATGCGTTGAACAAACTTCAGTCTACCCCCAGTCATTGGTGGAAAAAATGCCGAGAATCTATAAAGCAGTGATTGCGGTCATTTTGAAGAATGAAAAGTTTAAGAAGTCTTTCGAATTTTTTTTTTGTTTAATTTGTATTTAATGTTGCTAAGGAAGATTAAATAATGAATTTTGGTGCTTAACTTATTTCATTAAAAATAACAGGATAAGAAATGTAAATTTTTGAAGGTGACAAAATACTTTTGACTGGTAGTATATATATATATATATAATGATAATAAATAAATATATATTAGATATATATATTTAATGTCATGGAATTTGGTCTGCATGGCATTAAATATACATATCTAATATATTTTTATTCATTATTATTATTATATGATAGCTCTATCCTAGATATTGAGCACTCTCCATATTATATTGCTCTTGGTTCGCCACCAACCCACAAAGTGATTTAGTGAAAAACAACCCTGTTCTAATATATATATATATATATATATATATATATATATATATATATATATATATATATAATTGAGTTCCAAGCCATATTTTCATTACAAATAATCTTGCCACTATGTAAATCACTTACAGTATTACACACATTATTACAGAATCTCCCTCTCTCTTTTTCCATCTCTCTATCTACATCTCTCTTTCTATACATAGATACAGACACATACAAATGTATATATGGAGAAATAGCAGGCAGGAAAAATCTGCCAAAAATTTGACAAAATAAGTGTAAAAGTGGATAAACCGAAACACTGACAACAGATTCAATTGATATTTCGTTTTTATTTGATCAAAGACATCATCAGAATCACACACACACACACACACACACACACACACATATATATATATATATATATATTCTGCAGAAAATAACGGTTGTGCAGCCATCCAGTTTTTATTTCCATATTGACCCTGGGTCAGGTATGGTTTCAGCGCCAAAGCATCCTCACAGTTTCTTCACACAATGACAGCATTATCTTGTAATGCCACCCTACTATATCAAGAGGCAACCACTTCGTATTACCTTTTCTTGTTTTCACAACTTTCAAGCTATGAAGCGTCAATTCAACGATCTAAGATTTGAATAAACTGAAAAGAAGACAAGTCGTTTCATTGAACGTGAACGAGAATATAATTTCTCACGTGGAGTTGGTATACGAGATCTCAGAAATGAATCGTTAATTTGATGATGTTTTATATACCCTGCCTTTGAATATTTATTGGTATATCTCATTCCTCCTAAATACGTTGGAAATTATTGTGAGAGCGTGAAAATATACTATGTACTTCATCACTAGCAGTAGGTTACCTTCTTCACGCCGTTGGCAAGTATTGTATTTTGTTAATGTTACAAAGATTTCCATTTCATTTCCAACCCCCGATTTTGTTATTTCTCATTCACTAAACTTTTGTTAGGTTACAACATGATGTTAATTAGAATTGCACGAAAACGTCATTGGAAAGTAGAGACAACCTTCTTCGTGGTTGAAATTCGAACGTTTAATTTATTAGCTGTTAGTCTATACCGACAACCGATAACTTTAATGCATACTTTATGACATATACATCTGGGTTCTTAAACTTTGGCATGCCCACCCGATTTAGGAGAAGGGACCTTTGCTGTTTTTGGACCTTTGTTGTTTTTGGAACTTTGTTGTTTTTGTACAGGGTGGAACGATAAAATTGTTGTCCTAAAGAAAGCAACACTACAGTTTTATTTTAAAACTTTTATTGAAAAAATCAATTCAGGTAACTTGATTATGTAGAAGAGCAGACATCTATTCAATGTAGCCGCCTTCAGCCTCAATCACCGCCTCGATATGGATCCGAAATTGGAAGCATGCCTTTTTCACAAGCGCCGGCGGGAGCTCGGCGAATACTCGACGGATGGCGGCGATCAGGCTGGCTTTGGTGTTGTGGGAGGTCATGTTTATGATGTTATCGACGTATGACCAAACGAGGTAGTCCAGCGGGTTCAGATCGGGGAGGAGGGGGGCCAGTGAGAGAAGGGTACAAAGTCGTAGCACACCTTCTGAAGCAAAGCCTGGGTATCTTTGGACTTGTGGGCTGGTACCGAGTCCTGCTGCCACACGCAGGGTCTGCCACTGGCCACCTGATTGCACCAGGGGATCACCAGACTCTTCAGCACATCTAGGTACACTTTGGTGTCCACTTTCAAGCCGACTTCGAAGATGGGAGGTGGCATGATGTGGCCCTCACTTGAAACCATATCAAAGACCATAACCGTAACTTTGTTTTCATCATCCTGGGCACGTTCCTGTTATTCGTGGCAATCCAGATTTGCATTTTGAGGGTGCTGGCAATGGTCATATTGTCATAGCTTGGATTGGTAGAGAGCATGGTTGTACAGCGGCGCATCTCCGAACTTGCTCGTTGAACATTGTGTCACTTTCAGACATGATAGAAGGCTCCTATCGATCTTGGGAGTTGTACACAACTGGCCAACTAGTAGATGGTCTGCAACAAAAAAAAAAAAAATAAAAAGAAAACTTGTTTTCCTTAAACAGAAATGGAATCATGTCGTCTTTTCTAGGGCGACAATTTTATCGTTCCATCCTGTACGTAGGGTTACATGTATACATATATATATGTATGTCTACATATGTATATAGTTGCGAGTTGACCATAAATATACTGTCTCTATAAATGCAATTGTGAATGTCTACATAGACAGTAAATAAATATAATGAAGATTTTTGAAAATATATACCTTTTCATTTCTTTTCCTACATAATTTTTAAAAGAATTTAATAACCTCAAAGAAATATTTATTATTAATAGGTTTACAAATTTGCGTCGTCGACGTGAAATAAACACATTATTACCAGCCAATGGTTAGAAGTAATTTGATCTATATTACATTTTAAAACACAATATCTATCTATCTATCTATCTATCTATCTGCTTTTTTTCTTTTAAACATGATTGATTGAATAAAACATACGCTTTTCTTCTGCTTATTCTATTAGGGATCCATTCAAATTTTCGGGTATCTCACGTGTATTCTGGGTGGGATAAATCTTAAAAAATCGCCATATTTTTCCCAAATACTTTCGGACACGACTGGAGTCATCTTCAGCGGAACAAACGTTTGAAATGACAAACACACTGAGGAGTTGTATGCATTTATCTAAAGAGTAGGAGAAAGAATAAGTAAGAAAGGAATTTACGAAAGAGGAGAACCATACAGGAAGTTCTAGAAATAATTGGCGGGAAAATATGTTACCGTTTTTTATCAATTCCTTCGTGATGTCTTGAACGATGAATTACAGAATAAGAGGTGAAGCGTCTCTTATTTAATCTCTCTCTCTCTCTTTCTCTCTCTCTCTCTCTCTCTCTCACACACATACACACAAACATATATATGTATATATATATATTTATCATCCACAGACAGACAGTTTTGTAGTATCACAACTCTTCAGTGTAGCTAGACACGCGAAGTGCACAAAGCTGAGATCGAAACGCTACTCGGATATCTTACCGCAGAGCCATCATCATCTTCAACGTAAGCGAAGGTATTTTAACATATTGTTATGGTACCTGCCTAACGGACTATAATGAACTCTTCCTATCACTATGAATACCAGTAAAATATTCATCTCGGTGTTAAGTTCTCTCCAAAACGCGACTGCGCGTGAAGAAGAAGTGCGAAGCTTTCCCGATCGGTATATCGATTCTGTCAAGACCCCGGACGGACGACTGCTGCAATCGAGTCGCGAAATACGTGATGCCTTTCGGGCGCACTTTCGGGATCGCTTTGCCCGCTGCACCGATCTCCCGCTCAGGGAATTTCGTAGCTATCTCGACGACTTCCCTCGCCTTGGGGTGGCTGAAGCGGCTAGTTGCGAGGGAGTGGTTACTGAATGCGAAGTCCGTGATGCGTTGAAGCAGGTCGGCCTCAACAAGTCGCCTGGACTAGATGGTTTGCCCTACGCAGTGTACTTGAGGATGTCGCACATGTTTGTCCCTATTCTGACGGATATGTTCAACCATTGGTTCGCCCAGGGAGCCATCCCTGGTAGCGTTACCAAGGGCGTGATCACATTGCTGAAGAAAGGTGGCAGGCATGTTTGGAAGGGTTTAGACGACTACAGGCCCATAACTCTGCTTAATACAGAGTTAAAGATTTTGGCCCGGGTCTTAGCGAATCGTTTACAGCTTGTCATTAGTGATCTGATCGGCCCCGAACAGACCTTTGCTGTGAAGGGAAGATCGATCCAGGACAATCTGCACTTGATTCCCGAGGTCCTAGAGGGGATAGAAGACGACAATGAAGCCGCGATGATCAGTTTAGATCAGTCCAAGGCCTACGATAGGGTTGACCATCGGTTTTTGGCGACTGTTCTGGAGACTGCTGGATTCAAACCGGAGTTCCGCAGATGGATTAGCATAATGTACCACAACCCTCAGGCAGTGGTGCAGGTGAACGAAAGGCGTTCGGGGGCGTTCGCGATCGAGCGTTCGGTCTGGCAGGGCTGCCCTCTGTCTCCTCTTCTCTATGTCATTGCGTTGGAGCCTCTCGTCTGCAGGCTTAGGGATGAGGGGACAAGTCCGGCCCTGCGCGGTGTCCATTTTGCTGGCCCTCTTACAGCAAGGGTTTCCGCGTTCGCTGATGACATCACAGTCTTTGTATCCCACCGCCTGGATATAAAGGCTGTGAAAGAGGCGGTTGCCGATTACGAGCGGATTACAGGAGCCTAGGTCAATTTTGACAAAAGTGAATGTTTGCGGCTCGGTGCTTGGAGGGGTAGCAATACCCTTCCAGGGCCCTTCAAATGGATTGTCGGACCCATCCGCATCCTCGGGGTGTGGTTCGGGCCCGACCTCCAACTGGAGCGAAATTGGTCGGAAGTACAAGCTAAGGTGAATGCTCAAGTGGGAATCTGGCTTTCAAGGAGGTTGTCCTTAAAGGGCAGGGCGGAGGCGTGCGCCGTGTACGTCTTCCCCTTGATCCTTTACCGATTGGCTGTACTTCCTCTGCCTAAGGCACGTCGGCTGGCCCTTAAACAATCCCTCTCCAGATTGCTCTGGGGAGGTTCAAGGCCGATGGCCCGTAGACAGATCTGTATCCAACGTACACGCAACGGGGGTCTAGGTATGCCTGATCTGGATAGCCACTGTCTTGCTGAAAGACTTGCATACCTGGGCCGGTCCTTGACGGGGGACTCGGTGTGGAGACGAAAGGCGAGTCGGACTTTTCCTCGCCTCAACTCAGACCCAAAGGCTGAAGGTCGACGTAAGCCTTTAGGTGAAGCACTGTTTATCCGAGAGTGCCGAAAGGCCCTTCGTAACCTTCTTGGGTCCAGTAACCTTTCACGGCCTCGGAAGGAGCTATATCGGGAGCTAGTGGTGGGTTCCGCTTCTGATCCTCTAAGCGAGCGGCGAGGCTGGACGGCAGAGGAGATCCGCTCTCACTGGAATTGGGCGCCAGGATCGAGCTTCTTGAACAACTCCGAGTTCTCGCTCACCTGGCGACTTGTACGGAATGCGTTACCCCTTCTCGGCTTGAACTACAAAACGGGCCTGGCAGACATGCCCGATTGCCCTCACTGCGGCAGTGGCTTAGAGGAAACGGCTGAGCACGCCTTCTACTACTGCGAGCGAGTTCGCCCGTTTTGGGATCACGTCGGAGAGTTGACGGCTCGCATCGAACCCAAACAGCTCGTGCTGCTCGACGTTGGTTACGTCGTAGCCAACGTTTTTCCTCCGTTTCAGGGTTAAAGCGTGTGGTGTTTCTCGCGATCCTAGCAGTGGTTCGAATGGTTATCTGGTCGACGCGAAACAAGGGATTGTATGACGATGCAAACTTTTCTCATCGTGATCTGGTTTTGTCCTTTAGGCATTAGCTTAGGGTCAAAATCAGATGCGATAGAAAACGCTTGGATCACATAACAAAAAGGTGGGTGAATGCAGCGAGCCTGGTCATAAGAAAGGGGGCACTGTTGGAGTCATGCTTCCCTCCTCTGCTGGCCCATGGTTTCACGATACGTCTTCTTAGGGACCCCATCCCTGGTAAGTAGAATTTTTTTTATCCCTTGAAACCTAGTTAGCAGTATGCTGTGAATCATTGTCCCCATCATCTAGTTGTTAGTTCTCAAGATCTTCCTCATCCCCATTATTTTTTTTACCTCAACCCGTATCCAAGTCCACTTTTATTGAAGATCTTGAACATTCATATGTATAAAAATCATATTACCTGCTTCTATTGACCCATACCGCGCCCGACCCTTTATTTCTTTTACCCCTGTAGATTAGGATTTCCGTCCCACCTAGGGTAGGTCCGGCTTCTTTCCGGTTTTTTCTCCACGGAAAATAGCCGGCCTCCAATTTTATAGACAGTGGGGGGATGGGAGGGAACAAAACGGGGAGTTTTCTCCTTGTTTTTCGTGTATATATATTTCGGGGTTTTTCTTCCATTCCCATCATATCCATTG
Organism: Sepioteuthis lessoniana; assembly: GCA_963585895.1. Classification (NCBI taxonomy): domain Eukaryota; kingdom Metazoa; phylum Mollusca; class Cephalopoda; order Myopsida; family Loliginidae; genus Sepioteuthis; species Sepioteuthis lessoniana. The sequence goes on from CAUZXS010004897.1 coordinate 27,731, forward strand.
TAAATAAATCATATATTGTAAATAAAATCATACATCACTTTCGGGTTTTAAGTAAGTCTTCTTCATAGAGCAAATGTGGTATTTTGGTAACTGCTGCGAGCATGGCGATGGATGAATGGTTATGTATTGTACTATTGAATGGGTCGGCGAATGTGGCTAGCTAGGTTCCCTTAGAATATATAGAAAGGCATGACCTCTCCCTTCCCCCCCAAAAAAACTTCAAGGCCTTGTGCCTTCGTTGTAAATTTTACAGCAGGATAAAGTTAAGTTCTCTCCGGCCTGGGCACCTCTGGTGGTGTAACGGTTAGCAGCTAGACTAGCAAAACCTACACAAGTGAGTTCGATTCTATTTGGGCGCCCCATTCATTCAGCCTTGTGCCACATCGAAGCAGAGAGTTTTGTAAATTACTTATTTCTCTCCGGCCTGGGCACCTCTGGTGGTGTAACGGTTAGCAAGCTGGACTAGCAAAACCTACACGTGTGAGTTCGATTCTGATTGGGCGCCCCATTCATTCGGCCTTGTGCCACATTATGTTGTATTTATGCTTTCGTTCAATATACTTTTTTCACGTAATTTCGAGTTCGTGTCTTTTTTCTGGACCTTTTACTGGTTCACAACACACACACACACACACACACATATATATATATATATATATATATATATATACGCTTATCAGCCACTGGAGTGCTTAATTCATGAGAAGAGATTTACATTTGCACGTAAGTGGCAATCGGTAATTCAGCTCTCGAATTCTCAACCCCCGGCAGTGAGAATATATATTTTTTGTCATTTTGCTTGTTTTACGAGAGAAAAATAAATATTCTAAGATGAATAGGTTCGCAAATGAAATTGAATGGAAATTTACTAAGCTTTTTGCTTAGATGTGGCACAAGGCCATATGAAGGGGGCACCCAATGAGACTCGAACTCACTCGTGTAGGTTTGCTAGTCGAGCTTGCTAACCATTACACCACCAGAGGCGCCCACGCAAATGAAATTAAATGAGGTACTTAACCTTTTATTTCATCTAATCATGCCCCACACGTGTTTGTATCGTTTTTTATCAGCCCTTCTAGAAAAAAAGTATTCTTATCAAATTTTCTAGCCATAGTATAGTATGCACTGAATTGACATCTACCCCTTCTAATGTCCAAATTTGGCCTTGAGAATTTTATCTCTCTTTTTTCTTCCAAGTTTCACATACAGTCTGAGTCTTGTTGTGGGAATTATTGTTGATTTATTGGTACAAATCTTCATTTGGTATGTGTGTGTGTGTGTGTGTGTGTATTTTTAACACCAGTAAGTGAGAGCATCAAAATCCACAGACAAATAAAGATAAAGAGATTTGGAGGTGCCCGTGGTGTAATTGTTATCGTCGTAGGAAATGAACACGGCTTTACGAGTTCAAATCCTGGACGAGACTGATTGCATTTCACATAGCACTCATACCCTTGGGAAAGGTATGAATCGAATTATTCTCCCTCCAGCTATGGGAAAATAGTAGGACAGACTAGGTTCTTCAGCCTTGGTGAGGCAACTAGTCTAGGAGAAGGAAAACTCTGAATTCAAACCTGTTAAACTCCGCTTAAAAATTGACCTTGTGTCATATCCTGCCCGAGTGGAGGGGTTGGTAAATAGAATAAAGATAAAGAGATTTGGGGAAAGCATTTACAGTTTCTTCATCTTGTTTGGGGAGAATAGTTTATTACTGGGTGGTCACAGCTGTTTATAAAGTATGGAATAAAGAATTGACAGAGGAACAGAAGTTAGAAAGGGAAAAAGAAGAATTGAAATGTTGATAGAAATAATTAGAAAAATAGAGATACATAGAAGTTTAAAAGTAGTTATTGATTTTTAGATAGAGGAACTCATAATGTCGAGAGTCGCCTCTTGAAGCTTTTCATGTGAAAATTATTTTACAGTGAAATTTGTTTTGATAGGGGCGTGATTCTTTTTAATTGAAGGTTTTTTTTAATATTTATATATTCATAAATATCAACTTCGTGTGGTTGTGTGTGCACATTCGTATACATCCAATATAAAAACACAGGGGGTGTCCTCGTGGTGTAATGGTTAAAGCCATGGACTGCAGAATCGTAGTACGCGAGTTCGTACTCCAGTCGCGCTATTACGTTCAATTTCGGGCAAATACCCTTGGGAAAGGTATGACCCCACTTATCCTCCCAGCTATGGGTTAAATAGTACCACTACTGTTCTGGGAGAATGGCTTTGGTATTAAGTAACCTAAAAAGAGTTGATATGCCATTAAACAAAGAAACCAAACCAAACCAATATAAAAACCGAACTTATTAGATCATGGAAAAGACACCAAGATGACTGTTTGATATTTTGGAAATGCTCAAGGGGCAGCATTCATGATTTACATCACTTACTCCAAAACCTACACCCTAAAATACAATTCACCAGCTTAAAAAAACTATCATTTTTAGACATTCTCATTAAAAACCAAAATGGCCGACATATCACAGACATTTACCGCAAAACTACAGACACCCAACGATACAACCATTTCAAAAGGTATCATCCCCGAAACTGCATAAAATCACGAAGAATATGTGTTATCCAGTGGGGATATCCGGAAACACTCATAAATAAGGGATTCGAATTAGAAGGAAAAATACAATTAAAAGAAGTAGGACCCACCCAGAAAACATAGATAGGAATAACCCTCAACATATATCTGAACATACAATAAAAACAATCAGAACTATTCACAGAAATAACAAAAAATCTAAAAGAACTTAAAAACTATGATAAAGTCAAAAACATACAAGACACAACAAAAACCATTAAAAACAGACCACAACCGGGAAAAGTTTAAACACGCAAAAACCTCATCTAAATTTGAGGGACACACAACGTGTGAAGTCTCAAAATGCAAAAAAAAAAAAAAAAAAAAAAAAGATGTGGACTATATAATATAAACACAGATGGAAAATCCTTTACCTTCAAAAATCCAAAAACAACATTCATAATAAATAAAAATCTAAGCAGCAATTAAAAAAAGAAGTAATCTATATAATCAAATTTCGCAACAGTAAAAAAAAATTATTCATAAGATCGACTCAGGTTCTGAATAATAGAGTTTCTTTACATAAAAGCAACATTAAATAACGAGAAAATAGAAAACTCTGTTTCAAAATACCTTTACACCAATGCAGGAATGTAATATTTAAAATAATGCCAATATACCAAAAATCAAGATTTCTCATTACTAAAAAAAAATAAAAGTATTTCATATATAAATATAAACCTAAATGGAAGAAAGCCTAACTTCACAGAGAGAGAGAGAGAGAGAGATAGAGAGAGGGGAGAGGGAGAGTTGTATCGTGTTAAGGGAGAGATACCCTGTGAAATAGAGCTAATCATTGATTAACTCAAGTAGTACAGTCCGACAAGTATTTTAAGTCTCGCGCTGTTGGTGCTACGTCCGAAGTTGGTCTACTACTGCCCGAAATATTTCAGAGCTCTCTGTCTCTGCTTTCTCTCTGCTTCTGCGTGCTTCGGAAACACGGTGTCTTTTATATTTCCGCGATACCAGAAGTTACGTTGTACGAGCCATTATACAAGAGAGAGAGAGAGAGAGAGAGAGAGAGAGAGAGAGAGAGAGAGAGAGATGAACTTCACGCACAAACATATACACACAGATTATGTCAAAACACATTTTATGGCACATTCAACTCAGAAAATGAGATAAAAAGAATAAACAATAACCAGCGATACATTAAATACGTTCTCACACACATTAACTCAGATAGGAAGAAAGAGAATAGAAAGAAACAACAAACAAGCACGTATATGAATGCACACACATACACACACATACACACATACACAAACACACGAAATAAATACTTGTTTATACATACATACATACATACATAATGGCTGTCCTCTCTGTTTCGAGCGTGACCAGCCTCTTCATCTCATGTCCTCTCCCCCACCCCCTTAAATTGTATGTGTTCGTAGGTGTCTCTCCAGGCCAGCCGAACTGTTACAGATTTTGCCACAGAATTGGCTCAACCGATCAGTTTGGTTTGCAGTGACATTATTTGGGTGCAAGATAAATCTTGTACATTTACGCAGATGGCTTTTGAGACCAGCCAGAGATAGGCACAATTTTCCACATATGTCACAGTTCGCGTGGTGACTTTGTGGACCCGGTGCTGTACCCTGTTCGCTTTTGCGAATCAGACGTTAGTAAGCGCTGTACTGCATACAGCTATTCTCAAAGGATTCTGTGCTTTCGTGAATCAGTTTCCGCCACTTACTTCTATCTGAAGCCATTTTTCCCATTGGTCCATAGATAGTCTAGATTGTTTAAATACATACAGACATACATACATACATTCATACATACAAAAAAAACTTTAATTGAAAATAATTACAACCCTATCAAAACAAATTTCTCTGTAAAATAATCTTCGCTGAAAAAGCTAATTGTAAAGTTGAGCCAAGATATTATTAGTCTCTTGAAGAGGACCTCAAAGTCCAAAACACATATGGCGCATAATTATTGGCAATAAAACCCAAAAGTACCACATACAAATTCATTTGTTGACCTATTCATTTAATATATATATATATATATATATATATATATATATATATATATATATATTAATCTTTATATCTAATCTATAATTCTGTTGGTGTGAAAAAACCCAGGTGTATATATATATATATATATGTGTGTGTGTGTGTGCGTGTGTGTGTGTGTGTTAAAGATGACATGGAGTTTGTCTTATTCTATCAGACGTTTTAAAAGAAAAAATGCTGCGTAGATATACATATATAAATATGTGTGTGGAAGTGGGTGTATGTGTGTGTGCGTATTCATTTTTATTTCATCTCTAATATATATATATACTCTTTTTCATCGTTATTCTTGAGACGTGACTTAAAGGTGAATACCCCAAAAGAAACTTTATGGACAAACTAACAACGGCCATTTATTTGAAAATTGTTAGAACATGAATAATTTAGAATTGTATACACTCTTATTTATTCCTTGAGATTTTTCACTAGATTTTGAGTGAGAACAAGTCTCCTCAAGTCTCCAGGATTCTTCTCAGTATTCTTGCCGTTCTCAATAATGCTGTAGTTTGGATGGTCTCCACTCGTTCACCAACTTCCTAGTCCTCCAGTCTCTTTCATTATCCTTTAGTTACTGTGCCGAAAGTACCAATCATAATTGGTATAATTAACACTTTCATGTTCCATAATTTTTTTAATTCCCCAGCAAGGTCGAGGTACTTATCCTTCTTTTCACATTCTTTCAGTTTTATTATGTGATTATCCGGGACAGCAAAGTCCACAATTTCGCTTGTTCTCTTTTTTTGTTGATTATTATTATTATTATTATTAGTAGTAGTAGTATTTTAAGTAATAGTTTCTCACTGGAATTTGAGTGACAGTAAGTCTCCTCAAATCTCCAGGACTCTTCTCAGTATTCAGACCGATCTCAACAATGCTGTAGTTTGGATGGTTTCTACTCATTCTCATATTTATCATTATTACCTCTTTCCGAGTTTTTCACACCAGCCATAGCTGGTGGTCTTTCACGGAAGTCTGAGTGATAGCAAGTTTCCAAGACTCTTCTCACTATTCTGGTTGCTCTCAACACTGCTGTAGTATGGACGGTCTCGATTCTTCCTCTTATTTCCAGCTGTTCTAAGCCTTTTCACAAGACTTTGTGGACTGTTCCAAGTGCACTAACTACAACTGGCATCACTGTCAACTTCTTGTTCCACAGGTTTTAAGTTCTCTGGCAAGGTGCAAGTATTTGTGTATCATTTTTTTTCTTTGATTTTCACTCTGTTGTTCGTTGGAACTACAAGATCTACAAGACAGCAGTACTCTTTTTTTTTGTTAATTAACTCTTCTTCTTCTTCTTCTTCTTCTTCTTCTTCTTCTTCTTCTTCTTCTTCTTCTTCTTCTTCTTCTTCTTCTCATGCCTTTTTGGATATCACCCTTTTTACTATCTTCTCATATCAACCTTAAAAAGCATAGAACTTATTCACTATTAATACTATATCTATATTCAGATCAAATTCTCTTAAGTAATTCATCTGATATTTCTAAAAAAAAAAATACCCTCTCAAATTCTTTTTTAAACCATTTTTTCTGTAACCATCCGATTTAATCTATTACTGTTTTTGATTTGATTCGGTAATTTTTTTTTCTAAAAATCTACTTCAGTATTAGCCCCCCCCCCCCATAACGAACCAAAACCCAAAAAACAACAACAAAAAAACAAAAAGCAAGACAAAACAAAAAACAAACAAAAATAATTGGTTAGTAGACTTAGATTTTGAAATCTCTCTTGACAGTAAATTTTAAATTCAAGGAGAAATGAAAAAAAAAAAAAATCTACCAAAAGTAGAAATTTTATTAACTATTTATTTTTTTTCAATTAGATCATATGTCATTCTTCTGTTTTGTTAAGTTAGCAATGTAATGTTGTCGACAGTTGATACGTACGTTATAATGCTGAGTGTTAAGCAAGAAGGCACCAAGTACCATTTTTTGAGTCTTTGGTATGAGTCGACCTGGAATTGAAACCAGGTCTCCCGGACCATTAGTGAACACTCCTAATCCTAATTTCTTCAATCTCTCTATGTAACTGTAACTTTTTTATTAGTTTTGTCACTCTTCTTGGCATAGATCTCCAATTTCCAACATAACACTTCAATTTCCGTATCTAGACACTGGTTGGCTGGTTGTTTGGGTTTTATGGCAAATCAACCTTTGTAGGTTATTTAATACCAAATCCATTTTTTTTTACATAAAACAGTTCTATTTCAAACAACTCAGTTTAGCACAAGTACGCAGACAGTTTATTTTTATTTAACCCATAGATAGGGCCCTATCAGGTGCTACCACTCCGGGCTAGACTGGACCTGAGAACGATAGCAAGAATCTTTTTCAAACAATTCAGTTTAGCATGAGAATACAGTTTAATTGTCAAAGACATTTCTATTTCAAGTCATTCAGTTTAGCATAAGTACGCAGTTTGGTTCTATTTGACGCATAGATAGCGCCCTATCAAGTGCTACCAGTGCGGGCTAGTGTGGACCAGGGAGCTATGGCAATGAAGGGGTACTCAACATTCCCGAAAGCTCCAGCATTACTGGAACCTCAGCATCAGATTGTTTAGTGTCATTAACAGGACACTCGTTGGTGGAGGGATCTTACCCCTCTGCAAAGATACAGTTGGTGTATTCTACATCTTAAGCAAACTGGG
>CAUZXS010004897.1:40000-55000 GCA_963585895.1 Sepioteuthis lessoniana
CCTGTCTTCACCCAGGTTATATAATTGTTCGACACCCACCTTCTTGTGGGCGTCACAAATCGCGCCCAATTCAACCTGTCCGCGGTCAAGGTTATATCCTGATATTCCTCGACTGGATGCACCTGTTATTTACACAGGTGCATTTCCTATTTTGACAGCTTGCCCGTGTCGTAGGTCAATATGCAACATATCTATCTATCTGTCTATCTATCTATCCCCCGACCCTCAGCAAGAGCTTAATTCGGGAAAAGTTCCATTTTAAAGCGAACTTTCACAGATTTGAAATATGAATTTTCGTTTTTCTCGACTGGTTTCCATGCCAAAGTTAAAGAACCCAATCTACTCAATTATTTTCTGATCGATGAATCGGATAATACTAGAATGCAAAACTTTGCCAATGGTAACATAAAAAATAGTCTCTTCCAGGATTTGAACTTGGATTAAAGGAAATATAGATTTGAACTTGGTAATTTTTTTGTATCCAGAGAGGTTTACCTACACATATACAAACATACAGACACTGACACTCATAAACGCATACACACGTACACACGTTTATATATATATATATATATATATATATATATATATATATATATATATAAGGTACATTATTAGAAAAGCAAGAACGATCTTATAATTGACGTTCTATGGACTCCTACACATGGACTTGTTAATGTTGGCAGATCAGCGCTGTGCAGACATAGAATGTATTCTGGAAGACCTACCGGGAGCGATGGATGATAGGGACGCATAGAAGGAGAGAGTCGGGGAAATCTGTGCAGTCAGCGTGACTTGATATATATATATATATATATATATATGTGTGTGTGTGTGTGTGTGTGTGTGTGTGTGTGTGTTTAGTTGGGCAGCAGGCTTTCATTCAAGCATGTTTGATTAAATAATAAAGATCAATTTTGTCTATATGATTTATTCAGATCCTTTCAAGTTTTCTGAGAAGTGTTTTGGTTTAAGGTTGGAACTGGTAGATGAATTTACCAAAATTACCGAGCGCTTTCGGACGTTTCATAGGCCATTATCAGAGGTTGTTTGTGTGCGTAAAAAGTGTTATTTTCAAGTTTATAGGTTTTTCATGTCATTACAAAATTGCGTAAAACACAGAGTTGTATAAATTGGAAATGTCGATGACATCGAACGAATTTAAAACAGATCACTATCAACGAAAATAGTATATCATCTAAAGAAATAGAAAATTAAATGTATATATATAGAGAGAGAGATACAGAGAGAGAGAGAGAGAGAGAGAGAGAGAGAGAGAGAGAAAGAAAGAGAGACAGAGACAGAGAGAGAGAGAGAGAGAAAAAGAAAGAGAGACACAGAGATAGAGAGACAGAGAGAGAGAAAGAAAGAGAGACAGAGAGAGAGAGAGAAAGAAAGAGAGACACAGAGATAAAGAGAGAGAGAGAGAGAGAGAAAGAAAGAGAGACAGAGAGAGAGAGAGAGAGAGAGAAAGAAAGAGAGACACAGAGATAGAGAGAGAGAGAGAAAGAAAGAGAGACAGAGACATAGAGAGAGAGAGAAAGAGAGACAGAGACAGAGAGAGAGAGAGAGAGAGAGAAAGAAAGAGAGACACAGAGATAGAGAGAGAGAGAAAGAAAGAGAGACACAGAGATAAAGAGAGAAAGAGAGAGAGAGAAAAAGAAAGAGAGACACAGAGATAGAGAGAGAAAGAGAGACAGAGACAGAGAGAGAGAGAGAGAAAGAAAGAGAGACACAGAGATAGAGAGAGAGAGAGAGAGAGAGAGAAAGAAAGAGAGACAGAGACAGAGAGAGAGAGAGAGAAAGAAAGAGAGACAGAGACAGAGAGAGAGAGAGAGAGAGGGGGAGAGAGGACTTGTTTAATTTAAATGACGAATGTCTACATAGATATAAAAAAAAAATCAGAAATAATTTCGAACATAGCGCTCCTTTTCATTTCTTTTTATCACACATTATCATGAAATGAACTTAATAAACAAACACTTAATTAATAACAAACTTTTCAATTTACAAATAAACAAATACAACTGATTTATTTAAAGCCAATTACAATCATTCATAAGATAATCGCGACCAAAAACATGGAACTATAACAATTATTTTATTGTAATTAAATGCACTGAAATTGTAAACAAGATGAAATGGCAATTAAAAAAATATCACACGTAGACAAATATCTCTCGTTTTATCAAAACAAACGTATGGCATTCATTGTACTAGGTAACACAAATTTTGGGAGCTGGATAGAATGTGTGATTCCTTATTGCTAATTTAGAAACGAAACGAAACGAAAAAAATAAGAAAGGTTGGAACATTCTTTTGACATTAGTCGCCTTTGATTTTAAAACTGGGTGATATAATTTGAGATCAAAATATGTTTTAAAAACATAATGTATTTCCTAATATATTCAGAGTTTTCATTCTCCTAGACTGGTTGCCATACCAAGGTTGAAGAAATCAGTCTGCCCTACTGCTTAGCGATATCTCTAAGCAAAATAATTATATTCATACTGTTTCCAAGGATATTAGCGTTATGTAAAATACAGTCTCATCCAGGAATTGAACTCATTGTGTCCACTTCCTACGATAGTAACCATTACATCGATAACATTTACCCCTATATATATATATATATATATATATGAATTGCAAAGAATAGTTTGTCGGTGATATTATTTTTCAAAATGGAGAGTGCATTCATTTGCAAGTACTAACGCCGTTTCAAGTTTTGTGATAAAAAACATTTATATTTAATATAAATCACTTTATTATACACAGTTTAACTGGTTTCAAGTATTGCTATGCAAAACTAATAATTCTATTTAATATTAATCGTTTGTTTGAACAGAGTTTAAATTGTTTCAAGTTTTGCTATCTCAACGCAATTAAGCCTCAGTCACCACTTTCTAGCACCTTTGAAATAAAATAAGGTTCGGTGCTTGTTTGTACTCCTCCCACTGCCCAATTGACATGGCCTTGAGCCACATATATTCTCTGACGAAAGCAAAAAGGGGAAACATACACGTATGTAAGAAGAAAATAAATAATTCTTAAAAATTATAAAAAAATATAAATATCAAATATTAGATAAATATTAAAAATTGTGGAAAAATATATATTCATTTTGAAATATATATATATATATATATATATATATATATATATATATATATATATATATATTAAATGAGTAGGGTTCGAAGAGATTTCTATTTGCTTTAAGATTTATTTATTTATTTTGTTCTTACATATAAAGCTTGTTGCTTTCGTCAGAGACCATGTATGAGACAAGGTTCTGTTAACGTTCATTAAGTTATATATATATATATACTCACATTATATATATATATATATATATATATATATATATATATATATATATATATACTCACATTATATAAATATACACTCACATTATATATATATATAATGTGAGTGTATATTTATATAATGTGAGTATATATATATATATATAACTTATACTCACATTATATAGATATACACTCACATTATATATATATATATATATATATATATATAATGTGAGTGTATATTTATATAATGTGAGTATATGTATATATATATATATATATATATATATATATAATGCAAATCTATCTATCAATCAATCTATCTATCTATCTATCCTCACATTAATAGATTTTGACTTAACGGTTATCATACTAGAAAATTGGTTTACCCTGCCCTCCGAGCGAGTAGGATGTGACACAAGGTCTATTTCTAGTTAACAGGTTTGAGTTCAGAGTTTTTTTATTCTTCTTGACCGGTTGAATAACCATCGCATAATGGAGAGAGGAAAATTTTATGAAATAATCTTTCAATGGATTTTACTCATTAAAAAAAAGGAAAGAAAGAAAGAAAGAAAGAAAGACAGAAAGTAAGAGGGGTTACAAAACAATGTAATGAGACTTAAATTCCTCCGTGTTTGCAGTTTGTATGGTTTTCCCTGATATGTTCATAATTATGTTTTTGATCAATGTTGAAGTTTCACCAATATAGTTCTTATCATACACTGGACACAGAATCAAATATTTGTCAATTTCAGATTTGATATCATTCTTCTTATTATTTATTTTTGAAGAGTAAATGACTGGATAACAAGGCAGTTTAGGTGTTTTTCGATATGTTTTGTTGAATTATTGGGTAAAATATATCTATATAATAGATAATCATTGGAAAAATTGTAATTGTAAATGTTGAGAAAACTTTTTCATTTGTGAATTGTAAAAGCCTTTATTTTAGAAGATTGTATAAAAAATTTGCGTTATTGATGTTGGGCAAAGGAATTTTCAATATAATGAAGTTCATCGTTTAAAAATTCAGGAGTACAAATTCTAAGGGTTCTAAGATCATTAAATTTTTTTTTTGGTATTATGATATGAGTAAAAATGGTTATGGTCATTTTGTTACATACCCATAATACACATACATGCGGAAACATAGTCAAAATTAATGACGAGCAAACACACTCCTTTAGAAAATAAACCGCTCACACTTTATTCGAAATGGTTGCGAAAGGGTTGCGAAAGGATTATGTGTGAGAGGTGAGTTGGAGACTGAACAAACTGCAACATATTGACCCCCAGTTCCTTTGTCTTTAGCAGCACTTTCTCGTTCTGCTGACTGCTCAATCGGGGGTCCTGGGGGCCTATAACCTTCTGCTGGGTGCTGGTTCTCTCTACAGCATCTTATCTCCAACTAACTGACTCCAAACTAACTGAACCTGTCTGTGGCCCCGGGTTATATAATTGTTTAATGTCCACCTGCTTCTTGTGAGCGTCACATCTGCACCCGATTCAACCCGTCCACAGTTAAGGTTATACCCTGATATCTCCGACGGGATGCACCTGTTCCTTGATCGACGGCTAGGTCAGAGGTCGATATGTTACAATTTTTATTAGTGGATTTGTGATAAACTGTAAATGGTAAGGGTTTTTATGAATGTCATTTCTCTCTTTTTCTATAGTGTGTTTACCTTAGCCTGCTCTATCCCTCATTTGCTTTTGATATTTTTGATACGTCTTGTGTGTGTTTGTGTGTGTTGCAGTGGAGGTGCCCGTGGTGTAATGGTTATCGTCGTAGGAAATGGACACCGCGACACGAGTTCAAATACGGGACGAGACTGATTGCATTTCACATAGCACTAATACCCTTGGGAAAGGTATGAATCCAATTATTCTCTCTCCAGCTATGGGTAAATAGTAGGACAGACTAGGTTCTTCAGCCTTGGAGAGGCAACTAGTCTAGGAGAAGGAAAACTCTGATTTCAAACCTGTTAAACTCCGCTTAAAAATTGACCTTATGTCATATCCTGCCCGATCGGAGGGGTTAGGTAAATATGGTGTGTGTTGCAGTGGTTTCGGATTTTACCAACTGTTATTTTTCTCTGTGTGTGAATACGTGTCTAGGTTGTTTTTTTTTGTATCTGTGTGTTTGGTAGTGTGGTTTGAAATATACTGGTAATCATTTTTACTAAAATTTTTTGTGTGTCTTTATATATATATACATATCTATTTATGTTGTTGTCCATTTTTGTGTGTGTATGATTCTTGATTTGTTCAACTTTGGTCTAAAGTTATCTATGAATTTTTTTCCCTTTATTTGAAGTAGCATGTGGTCGTTAGTTTCGTATATGAGCATTATTTTAAATTCACCTTGACTACATTCGTATCGGTGTTTAGATACATTTAATTTTCTGTTTTCCGTTACTTTAATATTGTTCCTGTGAAATGATGTCCTTGTATCAAGTGCTTTTATTGGTCCTATGTTTATTTCTTTGCATTTGCTACATTCAATTATGTAGACTACGTTTTTTAAGTTGCAGTTTAAATCTTTATTTATTTTGTAATTTGTTTCCTGGTTTTTAAAGGTAAAGGATTTCCCTTCTATAATTATATCACATATTTTATATCGTTTATTATTGCACTTGGCAACCCTTCATACATATATATGATACATATTTGATTGAACATAACAGAAATTTTTTGTCTAGATATTTTTTTAAAAATCCTTTCGAATTGCTGTATCGATATTATGATATTCAGCGGGAATCGGTTGATCAATCTTCCATTATTAGTTATTTCCCAAGTACTTTCTCCCCAACTTGGGGCAATCATCAGGGGAGGATATATTACAAAAGTGATATATTTTTTGTATGTACATTACTACTTTGTAAGAATGAGCGTTTGTACTGTTGTATTGTGTAGCGTTTACTTTTCGAATTTGTTTCTATAAATAGCGTCAGTGGCTAAAGACATTTAAGTATATTAGCACTGGTTTCAAAATTAATTCTATTAAGTTTGGGTTGCATGTTCCTAATATGTAGTGCCCCGAGAATTTGTAGTTTTTGCTTGTTATTTTGATGTTCTAATATTGTTGTGTTTTCGGTAAGAATTTTCCGTAATTCTGTTGTTCGGCATGAATGTTTTTTTAATGCTGTGCTATGGAACTGGTATCAAGAAGGTGCATTGTAAGCCTTCTCGATGGGTTAAACCTCAACTACCCTATCAAATATGTATCAATGAAGAAATGCTGCCAATATATATATATATATATATATAATACGGGTAATGGAAAAGTTATATCTTATTAAAATGGAGTTCAGTCACAATAAGTTTGACATCTATCGTAAACAATTAAAGAAAGAAACGCAAGCATTCGAACTGCAATTAAGTGCAATCACTTTAAGTGTTCAATGTGCATACGTCATAGCATGCAGACACATTCCAGTGCTTGTGTCTCTACTTCAATCATACTTTAATTAAAGAATCATTTCCTTTTTTTTCAGCACTTTCTTGACTTGTTTTGCTGATAAATGGAATCGTGTCATCAAAGTGTCTTGTTTTCATTTGTGAACTTTGTCTTTGATTATAATTCACATACACAACTGCTTCCTCTCCTCAAAAAGAAAACCAAAACCAAAGCAAAGAAAAAAGAAACTAAAACAGCAAAAAAAAAAAAAATCCCCCTAAGTCACACCGCCCCCTAAAAAAACGTGGACGTTGAGGTGAGATTCTGGTGTTCATGGAAGTCATTTTACAGACCCAACCCCATCTACCCTCGATCAAACACATTACGGGGCAAATCTTTGTCAAGAAAATCACGCACCACTATTGAATAGTTGCAAGATAAACCATGGAGCTGAACAAAGGAACACGCACACATACACACACACACACACACACACATATATATATATAAATACAAAAATAAATTGTACATATATAATGTTAAAATGAGTATATATAACGTTAAAGTGAATATATATGTATATCTTTACATATATACATATATATATATGCATATAAAATGTTGCATGCGTGTATATATATATATATATGTGTGTGTGTGTGTGTGTGTGTGTGTGTGTGTACAATTACGTTCTACAAATATGCCAAAGAAAGCCCTACTCTTTATTTAGGTCTGAAACGTGTGATTTTGTCGTTAATATTCGTTAAGTTATATATATCATCATCATCATCATGTCGTGCCGCCAGCACGGATATCCCTGATCCTCTCTCGCCACTTCTCCTTATCATTCATCGCCTCCGGCAGGTCTTCTGGGTTACATCCTATGTCCTCACATAGCTGCTGTATGTAAGTTCGGGCTGGTCGTCCTGCTTTTGCTTGGCCATATGTGGGGGTCCATAGGAGTACGTCACTTACGAGCTCGTCCTTGCTTCTCCAGCAGTGTCCGGCGTGTCTGGCTCGTCTGACCAGTATAGTTTTCGTGATGGGAGGCAAGTGGCCGTACAGTTGGCGTCTCGTGGGGTGTTGTCGCCTAGACTTGTTCAATATTGCTCTCAACATTCTTGTGTAGTTGCCGTCAAGTTTCTTCTCCAGCCGTTTGGTTAGCGTCCATGTAGTGCATCCATATAGCAGTATCGATACAACCGCTGCCTGGAAGAAACTGCGCTTCATTTCATCGGTCAGGTCTGATTTCCATATTATTGAGAGCCTATCTATAGCCGTCCATGCTTTCGTCTGTGAGTGTATATATATATATATATATAATGCAAATCTATCTATCTATCTATCTATCTATCTATCTATCTATCTATCTATCTATCTATCCTTACATTGATAGATTGTGACCTAACAGTTATCATACTTGAAAATTGGTTTACCCAGCCTTCCGAGCGAGTAGGATGTGACACAAGACCTATTTCTAGGCGAAGTTTAACAGGTTTGAGTTCAGAGTTTTCTTTCTTCTTGACCGGTTGCCACACTAAGTTTATATATATATATATATATAGTTGAAAAAAAAATCAACCAACCGTCATTTTGCTATTATAGATTTATTTCAGCTGGGCACGCATTAGAACGATTAACCTCTTCAGATAACCATCACATAATGGAGAGAGGAAAATTTTATGAAATAATCTTTGAATGGATTTTACTCATTAGAAAAAAAAAGAAAGAAAGAAAGAAAGAAAGAGGGGTTACAAAACAATGTAATGCCATCGTCTAGTGTCATGCATCCTTTTGTCTCGAAAATTTTAACAAGACCCACAGAACCTTCAGCAACTAAAATCTCGTCAATAAATTAACCTATTTTATTTTTAAAAATCTGTCAATTTATTTATTTGTAAAGTAAAACATGGCGATAAACACTATTATTAAAATCAAACTTATCTTTAATTAAAAATGCACACACACACACACACATATATATATATATATATATAGTCATGTGTTACGTATGTCTGAGGTAAAATCCGCAAAAAATCCCAAGGTATTTACTGTAATAGGGTCCAAGAACTCGCGCTCCCAAAGAGGCAGCTACTGCTCAAACTTACTTGAATAGCCCTTGGAAGACCACAGAATAAGCAGGACCGAGAGCCCTATGGTCTTGCAAGCAGTTTAAGCAGCTAAATATCCTCGCAGAGAAAAGGTCACATTGGTTTCAAATGAAGAAGTATTCAATGATGCTGGAGGAGCGGCAGAATGCAGGAAACATATCTCCCATGAAAAGATAAACTGGGGTTTCTTCCTAGCCGTGGTCTTTTAATACTACTTCTCTTACTATTATATATATATATATATATATATAAGGGTTTCTATGAAAGGAACAAATGAACAAAACAAAGGATACTTTTGCAACTCTACGTAAAGGACGCGCCGTTTTATTTCTTTGCAAAGGACATAAAATCGTTTTGGATTCCAAAAAGACAAAATGGAGAGACAAACTGACCTCCATTAGAAACTGAACTGATATTTTAAAATCGATTATTCTGGTGCGATTATCTAAGTGTTTGACCTTATCATTCTTCATCTCTATTGTAGGTACTGTTTTAAGATCAGTAAGATCGTCTGCTTTATTCAATAACTAAACGCCAATTTTATCATCCGTAATTCTGTTTTCGGTGATTATGACAATAAAAGTGGACATGTTCACCGTTTCTATTCTTTTTCATCTTCATTTCTTTCAATTTCATTCCTTCGTTCTTTTTCTTCACTTTCATTCAACTTTCCAGTCCTTTTATTTGGTGCCTAAATGTCCTTTCCTCCTTCTTTTCTCATTGTTTCTTTTCGGTTATTCTCTCTTTTATTACCTTAGTAATATTTTCAAATAGAAACTTGTAATCTTTCAATAATAAAAATACCCGTATTGTAATGTTATTGACGTCATTTCTTCCTTTTTTCCGCAGTGTTTTTCCACAGTTCTCTTTTACTGTTTCTAAAAAATTCATACTCTGATCAAATCCTAAAAGAAAGGCCGGTAATATCTTCTTCTTCTTCTTCTTGTAGTTTTTCCCAGTCGGCTGGGGCTGTAGAATACAGAGGTAAGAACCCCCCTATGAGTGTCCTGCTTTTGACACTTAACAATCTGAGTGTGAGGTGTCAGTAATGTTGGGGCTTTTGGGAATGCATAGTACCCCTTCATTGCCATCGCTCCCAGGTCCACTCTAGCCCGGAGAGGTAGCTACTGATAGGGTTCTATCAATAGGTTAAATAGAACTAAACTGTGAACTAAGCTGGATTGTTTAAAATAGAACTGTTTTTGACATTGAAACAGTGTACTTGGGCCAAAGAGAATTGTTTGAAAAAACTGTTTTTGACATTGAAACAAAGTACTTGGGCTGAAGAGAATTGTTTAAAATAGAACTGTTTTTTGACATTGAAACAGCGTACTTCGGCTAAAGAGAATTATTTATAACAGAACTGTTTCTATGTATAAAAATTGATTTGGCATTAAAAAACCTACAATGGTTGATGTACCATAAAACCAAATCAAACCAAACTAAAATCTTGTAGTTTATTATTTTTCAAAACTTTTCGAGGTTAACTATTTCCTCTGTTTTCTTTTTAATTTGCTGCTCATTCGGGGTTTTCTGTACCAATTTAATTTGTAAATTGTATGGTTTAATATATATATATATATATATATATATGTATATATATACATAGAGAGAGAGAGGGGGGAGATTTCTCTTAACACAATACAATAGAGAAATGAACAAAAGGCAGCATTTTCCCCATCCATGAGAAAGGTGGCCTCGGACTCAGTAAGAACTACAGTTAGATAACTCTTACTGCTTTTGGTGGTAAAGTTTAAAATGTTCTTTCTTCAACTGGATTTA
The DNA here is from genome assembly GCA_963585895.1 of Sepioteuthis lessoniana. Taxonomy (NCBI): domain Eukaryota; kingdom Metazoa; phylum Mollusca; class Cephalopoda; order Myopsida; family Loliginidae; genus Sepioteuthis; species Sepioteuthis lessoniana. The sequence continues at coordinate 50,605 of CAUZXS010004897.1, forward strand.
ACCTGAAATCGAGAAAATTCTAAAAAAAAATACCAGGTCAATTTTTGGAGAAATCAATCCACAATTTTACAGATTTTGAATATCCGTCGAAAGAGTACGGGCCTAAAAATCTCGAAGCAACATTATTGGTCGTAGATTTCTCCATGGCATTTGATTCCATATGGAACAAATGCGACTAGTGTATAGTCTATCCATTGAAAACATTAGATCTATGATAACGCTTTATAAAAATTCGAAAATAATGGTTCTCTTACCTGATGGAAACACAATTTTTCGTCATTGTCACTGACGTTTTGCAAAGGATATATATAAGGACAATGTATTTTCCTAATCTGCCTAAACTACATACTTCGAACATCTATAGATCTAAAAATTTAAATGGCTTTACTGTAATATATATATATATATATATATATATATATATAATTAATTTATGAATACAGCAAAATTTATACAATATGTCAACGTCTCGAAGTGAGGGTTAGGCAGCATATACCCAGATCTCTTTTGTCAGGCCGATTAACATCCGGGCATTCCCAAGCAATGGATTCGGCAATTGGTGAGCATCTGCTCACTATAAATAACTGCAGAACACGTTATGAAGATGATTGTTTTTCTGTCCTGCACAGGACAAGAAATAAATCCCATCTGAAATTTCTAGAGACAATTTATATTTCTATGAATCGCCCCCTCCTCTGTGCTGGCAGTTAAACAGTCACACTCTGGATATATTTGGGGAACTTCTGGATACAGGGGTTACTTAATTTTTCCCCCTCTATCTGGCCATTCTACTTATATATTATAGAATATACCCCCGTTTTTATTTAAATTTTCCTGTGTCCTCAACTTGAAAAGTACCGGACGAAAAGGGTCCTTCGTTGTTTTATAGTTTTACTTAGTTCCCCGACTATAATCACCAATGGTGTCTCTACTTATTTTATTATATACAAACCGATTTCCGTCTGCATAGCCTAGAGCAAGCTAGAGTAGGCATTGACTTTTACGTGAAAGCAAATAAGACGTATATTTAAATGAGAAGGAACCCTGTCCTATCAAAGTTACAGACCGCTAAAATTAGTAGTCAAGATCACATACCTCAGCAGAAATATCTCATCGACTGAAAATGATGTCAACACACGCCTAGTGATGCCTTGGCCTGCTATCGATAGGTTATCGATCATATGGAAGTCTGATCTATCCGATAAAATAAAACAAGTTTTTTTTTTCAAACTGTGGATGTTTCTGTATTACGGTATGGTGGCATCACTTGAATTCTTAAAAAGCACAAGGTGAAAAAGCTTGATAGGAAATACAGGGTGCGGAAGCAAAATTAGGAATATTCTAGTATAATAATCATCATCATCATCACATCGCGCTGGTAGCACGGATAACCCTGACCCTCTCTCGCCACTCCTCCCTATCGTTCATCGCCCTAGGTAGGTCTTCAGGTCAACATCTCGTATCCTCACATAGCTGCTGAATGTATGTTCATGCTGGTCGTCCTGCTTTTGCACGGCCATGTATGGGGGTCCATAAGAGTACATCTCTTATGAGTTCGTCCCTGCTTCTCCAGCAGTGTCCTACATGTTTGGTTCGTCTAACTTGAATAGTTTTCGTGATAGGGGGCAGGTGGCCGTACAGTTGGTGTCTTGTGGGGTGTTGCCGCCAGGACTTGTTCAAGATTGCACGTAGCATTCTTGTGTAATTGCCATCTAGTTTCTTCAGCCGTTTTGTTAGCGTCCATGTAGTGCATCCATATAGCAGTATCGATGTGACCGCTGCCTGGAAGAAAATGCGTTTCATTTTATCGGTTAGGTCTGATTTCCATATATTGATAGCTGTCCATGCTTTCGTTAACCTCGTTTCGATGTCCTTTTCTGTTGATTCGACGCTGCTTCCTAGGTAAGTCTACTAGTTTAAGAGGGGCTCCTTCTAGAGTGGAGATGTCCCCCGTTTGATTATAGCACATATATTCCGTTTTAGTATAATAATAAACGACTTTTATAAAACCAGATTAATTGTAATTTTGAAAAATAAACAGCAAAATAAGAAGATAGACACCAAACAGTAAGTTTACGCAATATGGCCACCATTTTTTTTCAGTTATTGTATCAATATACCTTTAAAACAATTTGCATGCCTTCATAGAATAAATTCGTCAGACATCTTATTCCATTCCTCGTCAATAGCAGTCGTAAGCGAACCTATATTTGGATGGGAAGTAGGGTTTGTTTTGTTTTTCGGATTCCTATATGCGTATGAACATTTATAAACTTTTTCCGTTTTTGTATGAATATGTCTATTTCACGTATTCATATCTTGGTCGATCTCGTGGACCCCTTTTATATTACAACAGTTAAAAAACCTTCTTGTCGTTTTTTTGTTCAACTTTCCACTCCTACTTTTCCATAAAAAGCTCTTTTTCGGTAAAAAAAAAATTCTTTGCTTTATATACAGTTGACAAAGAAACTTTAGCTTGGTTTTGACGTTAAGCAAATCGTAGATTCTTTGTCGTTTCATTTCTTGCTCATTCATATTGGAGTGAATTTTTATAAATAAAAGGGGTTGAATAATAGAGCTAATCATGAAAATCTATATTTATCTTGATTTTTAAAAAAATTGAAGAACTCAGACTAAAAGAACTAAATATTTTTCTTCCGCACCCTTTACGCAAGAATGTTATATGCTGAGAATTAATTTTTTATTTATTGCGGACTTTTTGGTAGTTTTTTTTTTTTGTGTTGTTTCTTCTTTCACAAAGAAAAAACGAAGAAGAAACAACACAACCCCCCCCCAAAAAAAACTACCAAGATGAGGACAAAAAGTCCGCAATAAATAAAAAATTAATTCTCAGATTAAGAAACCTCATCTCAAAATGATTCCAATTAAAGATAAGTATGTTATATGCTATTTTGAAAAAATCCTGGAGATTGGATACATCATATCTAAATGAAAATAGCGTTCATAATTTATTCGTACTTGTGTAATATATTAACGTAACCAGCGAGTGTGAATACGGCAGATGTTGTTGACAGATAGATTGATAAGACCGGTGTGATCACCGAAATGTCTTCATGTCCACAGGTGCTGTTTATCAGAGGATGTTGACAGGATTATATCCGCTCAAGGATAATATCAACAATGTGATTGCCGAAATGTCACCATGCCCACAGTTGTTATGTTGAAAACAGGTTCATCCGGTCAAAGATATCGGAAAATCACCTGAATAGTGGGCGTGGTTGAATTCGGTGATAGTGGCAGATGCGTACTCCTACAGAACTGGGCTTGAGCAAGTAGCCAATGGGAAACAGACAACATAACCAATGAAAAGCAAAGAAGTGAGATATGTGCATAACCATGGTTAACGAAAAAGAGAAATTGCTGCAGGTCACGTGAGAGTTGTAGACTATGTAAATTCCCGAATGTCGGCTAAAGTCAGTTGTTCACTGGCTCGTCCGTCTCCCGACAGCTCCTCCGTGTGCACGAACTCTCTGCGATTGCTTTCTGCTCCACCCAAGTATCATCGCCGCAAATAAAAATATAATATTATATTTTTATATACATACGTGTTTTTCGTTGTTAATAACGACACAGTGTACTATACAACACTTGATGTGTAGAACTTTACCTTCAATGACAGCTTGACATCTTTTGCCACACGAGCGAATTAATGTCCGGTATTCATCAACGGATATTTTCCCATTCTCCTTTCAAATTAGTATATCGTTCTTCGACGTTTCTTGAATTGTTTTCCTTGGCTTTTTCATTTAGTAACTTTCAAATATTCTCAATAGGATTTATGTCTGGGCATTGAGTAGACAACGCCATAACAGTAACATCATCCTCAGAAAATAAATGTCTTAACATACTTCACTGAGTGACACGGAGCGTTATCTTGCATAAATACAGCTGGTTGATTAATTGTAGTTCTCAAATTAGGTACAACGTTTCCTCAATATCTCTTTGTATCCTGTTGCGTTAATTCTACCGTGTAGACTGATAAGATGTTCTGTATCAGCAGCAGAAATCATGCCCAACACCATCACACTTCCTCCTCCAAATTTAACACTGCTTTTAGTACACTGAGGTGAATATCAGTCCTTAGGACTGCGTCGAATAAACCTCCCGTGAAAACAGAATTGGTTAAACTTTGACTCGTCGCTGAAATGAAAGCAATCCACTGTTCTTCAGTCCATATGACGTGTTCGGTGGGAAATTTCAAATGGCTAATTTTTGTTTTTCAAGAAATGTAAGGCTTCGTAGAAGCTACTCTACTGATCAAATCTATTTCATTAAGTCTTTCGGATACAGTGTCCCTTGATATTTTAATGCCAAGGTTAGCACTAAGTCTTTTAGAGAGGGTGGTTGCTGTCGCAAACCGATCCTTTTTGATTCA
>CAUZXS010004897.1:57500-100000 GCA_963585895.1 Sepioteuthis lessoniana
TCTATCTATCTATCTATCTATCTATCTATCCTATCTATCTATCTTGTTTTCTTTAGAATTTATCTATCTTGCTCAATTTGTTGCTATCTATCTATCTATCTATCTATCTATCTTGTTTTCTTTAGAATTTATCTATCTTGCCCAATTTTGTTGCTATCTATCTATCTATCTATCTTGTTTTCTTTAGAATTTATCAATCTTGTTCAATTGGTTGCTATCTATCTATCTATCCTGTTTTCTTTAGAATTCATCTATCTTGTTCAATTTGTTGCGATCTATCTATCTATCTATCCTGTTTTCTTTAGAATTCATCTATCTTGCTTCAATTTGTTGCTATCTATCTATCTATCTATCTATCTATCTATCTTGTTTTCTTTAGAATTTATTTATCTTGCCCAAATTGTTGCTATCTATCTATCTATCTATCTATCTTGTTTTCTTTAGAATTTATCTATCTTGCCCAATTTGTTGCTATCTATCTATCTATCTATCTATCTATCTATCTTGTTTTCTTTAGAATTTATCTATCTTGCTCAATTTGTTGCTGTCTATCTATCTATCTATCTATCTATCTATCTTGTTTTCTTTTGAATTTATCTATCTTGCCCAATTGTTGCTATCTTTCTATCTATCTATCTTGTTTTCTTTAGAATTTATCAATCTTGTTCAATTGGTTGCTATCTATCTATCTATCTATCTATCTATCTATCCTGTTTTCTTAGAATTTATCTTTGTTCATTTGTTGCTATCTATCTATCTATCTATCTTGTTTTCTTAAAATTTATCTATCTTGTTCAATTTGTTGCTATCTATCTATCTATCTATCTATCTATCTATCTTGTTTTCTTTAGAATTTATCAATCTTGTTCAGTTTGGTTGCGATCTATCTATCTATCTTGCTTTCTTTAGAATTTATCTATCTTGCTCAATTTGTTGCTATCTATCTATTTTGTTTTCTTTAGAATTTATCTATCTTGTTCAAATTGGTTGCTATCTATCTATCTATCTATCTATTTTGTTTTCTTTAGAATATATCAATCTTGTTCAATTGGTTGCTATCTATCTATCTATCTATCTATCTTGTTTTCCTTAGAATTTATCTATCTTGTTCAATTTGTTGCTATCTATCTATCTATCTATCTTGTTTTCTTTAGAATTTATCAATCTTGTTCAATTGGTTGCTATCTATCTATCTATCTATCTATCTATCTATCTATCATGTTTTCTTTAGAATTCATCTATCTTGTTCAATTTGTTGCGATCTATCTATCTATCTTGTTTTCTTTAGAATTTATCAATCTTGTTTAATTTGTTGCTATCTATCTATCTATCTATCTATCTATCTATCTTGTTTTCTTAGAATTTATCTATCTGCTCAATTTGTTGCTATCTATCTATTTATCTATCTATCTATCTTGTTTTCTTAGAATTTATCTATCTTGCCCAATTTGTTGCTATCTTTTTATCTATCTATCTTGTTTCTTTAGAATTTATCTAACCTTGTTCAATTTGTTGCTATCTTTCTATCTATCTATTTTGTTTTCTTTAAAATTTATCTATCTTGTTCAATTTGTTGCTATCTATCTATCTATCTATCTATCTATCTTGTTTTCTTTAGAATTTATCAATCTTGTTCAATTTGTTGCGATCTATCTATCTATCTATCTTGTTTTCTTTAGAATTTATCTATCTTGTTCAATTTGTTGCTATCTTTCTATCTATCTATCTATCTTGTTTTCTTTAGAATTTATCTATCTTGTTTAATTTGTTGAGATCTATCTATCTATCTAGTTTTCTTTAGAATTCATCGATCTTTTTCAATTTTTGCCATCAATCAAGTAAATTGTTTGATAATACGAATAGGAATAGTTATTTTAGATATAAAATTTGTATTATAATTATAATCATACTGAACATTCTACATCTAACACGGTCTATGAAATTAAAAAAAATTGATTGCTTGGTGATAGAGACGAAACCAGCACAGAAGGAGTATAAGACTTGACGCGACTGGGTGGGCAAGGTGATCCACTGGTAACTTTGCAAGAAATTTAAATTTGACCATCCGAACAAAGGGTATATACACAACCCAGCATCTGTCCTGGAAAAGGACACACACAAACTCCAATGAGACTTTGACAAACGGCTTATCTTACCTCGGCCAGAAGAACAGACCTTATAGTAATCAACGACAACAAAAAAAGATAACTTGCAAAATAGTGGACTTTGCTGTACCGGCCTACCACAGAATAAAACTGAAAGAATGGGAAAAGAAGAATAGATACCCCGACCTTGCTAGGGAATTGAAAAAAATATGGAACATGAAGGTGACGATTATACCAATCGTGATTGGTGCTTTCGGTACAGTAACTAAAGGTTCATTAAAGGGACTGGAGGACTTGGAAGTTGGAGGACGAGTGGAGACTATCCAAACTACAGCATTGTTAAGAACAGTCAGAATACTGAGAAGAGTCCAGGAGACTTGAGGAGACTTGCTTTCACTCAAACTTCAGTGAAAGGCCATCAGCTAACGCTGATTTGAAAAAAACTCTCAAGGAATAATAATAATAATAATAATAATAATAATAATAATAATGATAATAATAATAGTCCTGGTAAATGAGACTCACATTTAGGATTTTGAGATACAAACGGACCACCTAATGTCGGCCAGACGACCAGTCCTCAACAATAACAAAAAAAAAAAACCTGCCGAATAGGGGACTTTGCCATCCCAGCAGATTACAGAGTAAAATTGAATGAAACGAAAAGAAAGAGAAGTACCTAGACATTATTTGGAAACGAAAAACAAAACAAAACAATGGAACATAAAAGTAAGGGTGATACTAGTTGTAATTGGTGCGCTTAGTACAATCACTAAAGGATTGGTACAGGCACTGGAGAACTTGGAAAAAAGAAGACGAGTAGAAATCATCCAAACTACAGCATTATTGAGATCGGCCTGAATACTGAGAAGAGTCCTGGAGACTTAAGGGGACTTGTTGTCACTCAAACGCCAGTGAAAAATCATTAGCAAACAGTAGTGGGAAAATCTCAGTAAAATCTCGCAAATCTTACTAAAGAACCGAAAAAAAAAACTATGGTTACAAATTCAGATTGTGTCTTGAAGAAAATAAATGCATTCTAAAACGTTATTAGAAGATTTTGCTTAACAAAAAAAAAAAAAAAAAAAGAAATTAGTATCTATGTGTTATCTACCAATTTGAACCTGTTTAATCCCATGGGTTATACACATCATTTTTTTCGTTTTCCTCGTTCGAATGCGACATATTTTAACATCTGACCACATTATGCTTTCGTATACAGCAAAGTAGCACAAAAAGAATACAAGACTAGACATGACTGGGGAGGAAAAGGGGTTCACTAGGATTTGTGCAACTGATTGGCTTTTGACCATGATTACTAATCTGTCTTTGAGAATGAAACGCAAAAAGATTATCTGGGATTTTTAGATACTGACGGATCATCGTATCTTAGTCTTAATACCAGGCTTAGAGTTAATTAGCAACAATAAAAAAAAAACTTGCCATCTAGAGTAGTTTGCCGTTCCAACAGACCATAGAACAAAAATAAAGGAAAGTGAAAAGACTGACAAATAGTTGGATCTTGTCAAGACCCCCCCACCCCCAAAAAATCTGTGAAACTTGAGATTAAAAGTAATAGCAATGGTAGTAATTGCACCTGGAACGGTCCCAAAGGCCCGGTTTGGTTTCTCTGTTTAATGGCATATCAACTCTTTTTAGGTTATTTAATGCCAAAGCCATTCTCCTAGAAGAACAGTAGTGGTACTATTTAATCCATAGCTGGGAAGATAAGGGGGTTCATACCTTTCCCAAGTGTATTTGCCCGAAAGTGAACGTAATAGCGCGACTGGAGTACGAACTCGCGTACTACGATTCCGCAGTCCATCGCTTTAACCATTATACCACGAGGACACCCCCCAAAGGCCTGGATAAATGGATGGAGCAATTGGAAATCAAAGGAAGCATCTAAGCCATCAAGACTAGAGCTTTTTAAATGCTCGACTTGAATACTGAGAAAAGTTCTGAAGAGATTTGCTCGTCAGTCTCTTAAGTTGAAAATGAAAACGAGTGACCTGGTATATGACTCAAAACAATCTGATGGTTAGACTACTGTAATGTTGGAGCTTTGGGGAAAGCGTAGTGCCATTCACTGCAATTGCTCCCATTTAAGTGTAGAAACAATTGCAATAATAGTGTGTAAGTGAATTCGTTCTAGCTTACGTAAAAATCAAACTACCTTCAAACTAATCCCTTACAAATTATACATGTATATCAATATGAATGTGACTGATGTTAAATTGTTATTGTTATATTGTAATACTTGAAACCATTTATTCATTGGGCGCAAAAAGAAATGAGCTTCTGCTTATTCAAAAGTCTAATCAATAAAATTTGTTTGCAAATCATGGATACTTAATATATATGTATAAAGAGGATTTGGCATTAAAAAACCAACAATAGTTGATATGCCATAAAACTCACCCCCACAAAATCCTTCATATTCAATATATATGTATTAAGAGGATTTGGCATTAAAAAACCAACATTGGTTGATATGCCATAAAACCCAACCCAAGCAAATCATATATATTTAATACATATGAATAAAGAGGATTTCGCTTTAAAAAACCAACAATGGTTGATATGCCATAAAACCTAACCCAACCAAATCTTTCATATTTAATATATATGTATAAAGAGGATTAGGCATTAAAAAACCAACAATAGTTGATATGCCATAAAACTCACCCCAACAAAATCCTTCATATTCAATATATATGTATTAAGAGGATTTGGCATTAAATAACCAACAATGGTTGATATGCCATAAAACCCAACCCGAGCAAATCAATTATATTTAATACATATGAATAAAGAGGATTTGGCATTAAATAACCAATAATGGTTGATATGCCATAAAACCCAACTCAACTATTTCTTGTATATTTAATATGAAGAGGAATCCGCATTAAATAACCCACAATGGTTGATATACCATAAAACATAGCCTAAACAAATCATATATATATCTAATATATATGTATAAAGAGGATTTGGCATTAAATAAATTACAAGGCTGGATATACCTTCCAAACCAATCAACCAATCAAATTGTATGAATGGGGAGTTACTGTGGCGTAGTAGGTAACGTACTGGACAGTGACATTCGTTGTAAATGAGTTCGAGCTCCGTTTGGAGAAAATATACGACCCCCACTTCTTCTCACCAGCTATGGGTTTTATGGTATTACTGATGATCTTCAATACGAATGACTTTGGCATTAAATAACTAACGAAGGTTGATGTACCATTAAACAAAATAATAAAAACCACAAACATATAATAAAATTCGTGATAGAATTTCATGCCAACAGTTATGCGAATTGATGAAATGTAAATTTAGATTAGCATAACAACTTCGATGTTTTTGATGCCTTATATTTCTCTCCGTTTGTGCATTAGAGTTAAGATATTTGCTTATTTATCTTCTTTAATATTTTTCCTATTTAACATATTGAAAACTGTCTCTATAGATACCGCAATCTTTAAACAGATTAATGAGGTTTATAACATAATTCAATATAAGTTTCAGGAATATGAACAGCTGGGATCACGAGTTTGGTGAGGAAGCTGAAAAAAAAAGCCTCGAATACCGTCGAGTTTTATTTCGCGCACAAACTGATAAAAACACATCAATAAATACATATATATATATATATATATATATATATATATATATATATATATATATAATGTACGTGTTTGTCTGCTTGTCTTTTATTGCCATAAATCTATCTCAATCTCTTTCTATCTATCTAGTTCACTCGCTTATCTATCAATCTATCTATCTAAACCTTATCAATTGAATTACCATGACCAGAAAATCGGGCGAACACTCACGCATGACTTACGGAAGCACTGAACAGATGTTTCGACCTTATTATGTCTCATTAATAGTGTATAACGTGGCATTACTTGTGTGCGATATGGACTGATGGATCAATTGTAGAGTTTCGGCTCTGTTATCTGTTGTTTTTGGTTCGATATCCAGTGGTAGAGATCACGGTATATACTGCTGATGAGACCTAATAAGGTCGAAACAGCTGCCCAGTGTTTGCGTGTGTCGTGCGTAAGTGTTCGCCGGATTTTCTGGTCATGGTAATTCAATTCACAATATAATTGCTCTACTTAAAAAAGAAACTATAAATCTATCTAAACCTGTTAATATCTTTCTGGCTGAATCCTCGTAGTGCAGTGGCTAATTTGCTAGATTGTGGTTGTGTCGTAATTGAGTTCGAAATCCAGACGCGCAGTTAAGTTCATTTTCGGACAAACACCCTTAAAAAAGGTATGAACCCACCTTACGTGGACCAGCTGTATGTGAAATAGTACCACTAGAATTCTTCGACAAGAATTGCTTTTGAATTAAATAATCCACGATGGTTGATATGCCTTAAAATGACACCGAATAAAACCAAATCATGTCTATCAATCTATCTATCTAAATTCACAAATGTCTTTCACCATCTATCTATCTATCTCATTCTGTTCATATCTATCTATCTATCTATCTATCTCGGTCTATTCATATCTATCTATCTATCTATCTATCTCAGTCTATTCCTATCTATCTATCTATCTATCTATCTCACTCTGTTCATATCTATCTATCTATCTCATTCTATTCATATCTATCTATCTATCTATCTATCTATCTATCTCATTCTATTCATATCTATCTATCTATCTATCTATCTATCTATCTATCTATCTCATTCAGCTTGTTATCTATCTATCTATCTATCTATCTATCTCTTTCGCTCTCGGATTATTAATCCATCTATTTATAGAGTCAATGGTTGGTCAAATGATTACATGAGCGAGAAAGTGACAGTCGCCAAACGATTTTGGCACTATACCTACACAATCCTAGCTTAGAAAACACACATGCATACACACATACACACAGACAAACATCTATCTATCTATCTAAAGTGACATGTCACTTTCACAATCTATCTATCTATTAATGAATATATATATATATATATATATATATATATATATATATATAAGGAACATATGAAGAAAGTTCATCTTAATCTGGCATTCTAACACTGTAATGAATAACCCACAAAAGTGGTGGTATTGTTATGGACTATTGCGCCATTTTGAATAGTGACAGTGCTTTGTTTGTAGCACAGGTTCTTTTTAGAAGAAACTTTATATATATATATATATATATATATAAAGAAAGAGATAGATAGATAGATAGATAGTGAGAGTCTGTAAGAGAAAGAGAGAGAGAGAGAATACACGTAAAGAAAACAGCTTAAATATGTAGTCTAGTACTCTGGCAGGGCGAGTCTAAAACCTTAAATATTCAAAGCATGTTCTTATTGTTAGAGTAACATATTGTTGTTTCGGGGTTTTTTTTTGTGCAATAAATTTATTCTGATGACACAATTCCTATACAGTCCAGTCAACTGGGACTGTAGAATATGCCGATTGCATATCTGCAAATAGGTAAATCATTCCTAACGAGTGTCCCCGTTATGACACTACTAAACCATCTGGTGGTGAGGCTCTAATCCTAGAACTTTAGGGAATGTGGGGAGTACTCCAAATTTCCCATTACTCCAAGGATTACTCTGTCCGTGGTAGCACCGGTTAGGGCCGTAGCTATGAGTCAAACAAAAACTATTTAATCCTTTCATATCCTGAAAACCATTTAACTGCGTGCAAATAAAACTATTAGTTACCAATCTTTAAAATCATTCAACTGTGAGCAAAAAAAATTAGCACAAGTTGGTGTAAAAAAATTTTACTTAAAAACTATTTATCTACAAATCATATATATATATATATATATATATATATATACTAATGCATATTTCATTGAAGAATATATATACATGTTTTGTCTACATATTTTGTACATGTCCTTTCTAGTTGCGGAATTGATTTTACGGTGTCAAGCGGGAATTGGTTGATGAAACTCCCATAATTGATTGTTACCTTAATACTTTCTGTTCGATCTTGGGCCATCATCAGGGGTTTGTGTATTGCAAAAGCAATGTGACCTTTGCATATACATTATTACTTTGTAATTATTTATTATTTATACTGGTTTGATGTCGTAGCGTTTTATTCGTTTCTATAAGTAGCAGCAGTAGCTAAAAACATTTAAGTAGATTAGTATTGGATTCAAAATTAATTCTATTGAGTTTAGGTTGTTTCATTCTGATCTGTAGCGCCTCGAGAATTTGTAATTTTTGTTTATTTTCTTGTTCTAATAATGTTGTATTTTCGGTAAGAATTTTCCAAAGTTTATTTTTGGGGGATGAATACTTTTTAGATGTTGTGCTATTGAACTGATATCAGAAAGATGCATAGTGAGTCGTCTTGATAGGGTAGTTGAGGTTAAGCCAACGTATATAGTGTTATTCGCAAAGACACAATCTCCTAAAGTACATTCAAATTGATATACTGTTGTGTTTTTTAGGGGCCAAAATAAAGACATGCAGACAAGAGAAGTAGGTTGAAATAAATATATTACCATAACAGAACAAATATACAGATGTTGTACAGCAGTTAGGAATGTCCTTCCGATACTGCCAAGCAGCTTGGAGGTTATCAGTTTTTGTCTTTCGTCCCACCAACCAGACGAGTATGGCACAAGACCTTTTTAGGTGGGTCCGAAGGTATAGCCGTAGTCCAGACACACCCGGCATTCCCAAAAATGCCTCTGGTTCTTCAGGCACCAGGCTATGAACCTAGTCCCTCAAGGAGGGTTAGAGCCTGAGGAGACGGTCCTCTGAGGCTGGAGGATGCCAGTCAAAGCGAACCTCTACCGACTGTCACTGGAACCAGGACACACCCGACCAGATCCGCGCACCGATAAAACGCAGCCGACCGAAGTGTGTCCCAGCCAAGCGTCTCCCCGAGAGTAATGCATACGCTCCACTGTTCTTGGAGGTTGTCTGTTTTATTTCTGCGTATGTTACACAGAAGGCACAAGGCCTTGAAGTTTTGGGGGAGTGGAAGGGAGCGGTCATTCTTTTCCATATATTCTAAGGAGACCTAGCTAGCCACATTCGCCGACCCATTCAGCAGTACAATATATAACCATTCATCCATCGCCATATGCGCAGCAATCACCAAAATACCACATTTGCTCTATGAAGAAGTCCTACTTAAAATCCCGAGATTAATGAATGATTTTATTTACAAGTATGATTTATTTACAATGAATGTGATGGGAATGGGAGAAAAACCCCGAAATATATACAAAAACAAAGGAAAAATCCCCCGTTTGGTTACCCTCCCATCCCCCCGTCTATAAAATTGGAGTCCGACTGTTTTCCGGGGCGAAAGAACTGAAAACAAGCCGGACCTACCCTAGGTGGGACAGGAATCCTAATCTACCGGGGTAAAAGAAATAAGGGGTCGGGCGCGGTATGGGTTGATACAAGCAGGTGATATGATTTTTATACATATGAATGTTCAAGATCTTCAGTAAACGTGGACTGGGATACGGGTTGAGGTCGAAAAATAATGGGGATGGGGAAGATCTTGAGAACTAACGACTAGATGACGGGGACAATGACTCACAAACATACTGCTAACTAGGTTTAAAGGGGAAAAACAGTCCTACTTATCAGGGTTGGGGTCCCTAAGGACCCGTACCGTAGACGCCATGAGCCGGCAGAGGAGGGAAGGATGACTCCAACGTTGCCCCCTTTCGCACGACTAGGCTCGCTGCATTCACCCACCTTTTGCTGAATGTTATGCGATCCAAGCGTTTTCTATCACATCCGATTTTGACCCTCAGCTGATGCCGAAAATACAAAATCAGATCACGATGAGAAAAGCTTGCATCGTCATACAATCCCTTGTTTCGCGTCGTCCAAATCACCATTCAAGCTACAGCTAGGATCGCGAGAAACACCACACACTTCCCACCCTGATACGGAGGAAGAACGTTGTCCACGACGAAACCAACGTCGAGCAGCACGAGCTGTTTGGGTTCGATGCGAGCCATCCACTTGCCGACGTGATCCCAAAACGGGCGAACTCGCTCGCAGTAGTAGAAGGCGTGCTCAGCTGTTTCTTCCAAACCACTGCCGCAGCGAGCGCAATTGGGCATGTCTGCGAGGCCCGCTTTGTAGTTCAAGCCGACAAGGGGTAACGAATTTCGAACAAGTCGCCAGGTGAGCGAGAACTCGGAGTTGTTCAAGAAGCTCGATCCTGGCGCCCAATTCCAATGAGAGCGAATCTCCTCCGTCGTCCAGCCGCGCCGCTCGCTGAGAGGATCAGAAGCGGAACCCACCACTAGCTCCCGATATATATAGTTCTTTTCGAGGCCGTGAAAGGTCACTGGACCCAAGCAGGTTACGAAGGGCCGTTCGGCACTCGCGGACAAACAGTGTTTCGCCCAAAGGCCTACGTCGACCTTCAGCCTTTGGGTCTGACTTTAGGCGAGGAAAAGTCCGACTCGCCTTCAGTCTCCACACTGCGTCCCCCGTCAAGGCTCTGCCCAAGTATGCAAGTCTTTCAGCAAGCCAGTGGCTCTCCAGATCAGGCATACCTAGACCCCCGTTGCGTGTACGTTGGATACAGACCTGCCTAGGGACCATCGGCCTTGCACCTCCCCAGAGCAATCTGGAAAGGGATCGTTGCAGCGCCAACCGATTTACCTTAGGCAGAGGAAGTACAGCCAATCGGTAAAGGATCAAGGGGAAGACGTACACGGCGCACGCCTCCGCCCTGCCCTTTAAGGACAACGGGCAGTCCTGCCGGACCGAACGCTCGACCGCGAACACCCTCGAACGCCTTCCGTTCACTTGCACCACTGCCTGAGGGTTGTGGTACATCATGCTAATCCATCTGCGGAACTCCGGTTTGAATCCGGCAGTCTCCAAAACAGTCGCCAAAAACCGATGGTCAACCCTATCGAAGGCCTTGGACTGATCTAAACTGATCAGCGCGGCCTCGGTGCCGTCTTCTATCCCCTCTAGGACCTCACGAATCAAGTGCAGGTTGTCCAGGATCGATCTTCCCTTCACAGCAAAGGTCTGCTCAGAGCCGATCAGATCGCTAATGACAAGCTGTAAACGATTCGCTAAGACCCGGGCCAAAATCTTTAACTCTGTGTTAAGCAGAGTTATGGGCCTGTAATCATGTAAGCCCTCCCAAACATGCCTGCCACCTTTTTTCTAGCCACGTCCACATCTCCCGCCTTGGGTGATCCAGACGAAACCTGTCGACGAGGTCATGACGAGTCATGAGGCCGGCAAGGCTGCTTTCACACCTTCCCACAGGCCTAGCTCCCCGCCCGACCTTATCTATCTTAGGATCAAGGATCGCATTCCAATCACCCATTAAAACTAGCCGCTTCGGGATAATTGTTCACAACTAAGCTGGAAGCTTTGAATTTGTTATTGTATATGATAAGTTACATTTTTTATTAGGATATGTGGGGAGTATATTTCTTTTCGTCAACGTTTGTAAAATATTTTTATCTAATTTATTATTGTAGTGCATTCAATTCAGTTACGGTAGAAAGTTTAACAAATCCATCGCTCTACAAAAATATGTAGACAAAACATTATATTGTTCAATGAAATGTGAATTGATGAAGAAATGCTGCCCAAACACACACACACACACACATATATATATATATATATATATATATATATATATAAACAGCATTTGGAATTACATAACTTATAAGAGTTGCTATGCCGTAAATCAAATTCAACTAATCTGCAATTCCTGTAAGGAAACGTGGCACTGGGATTTTCTTACAGCCTACTTTTTTCTAGAAATATATATATATATATATATATGTGTGTGTGTGTGTGTGTGCGTGTGTGTATATATATATATATGTGTGTGTGTATATGTGGGTGCGTATGTATATATATATGTGTGTGTCTGTATATATATATATATATATATATGTGTGTTTGTGTGTGTGTGTATGTGTGTGTGAGTGTATATATATATATATATAATGTAGGTTGCCAATAAAGAAGAAAATAAATGAATTAAACTCCGATATACAAATTTATAATTCTAATTTCTTTGAATTGAGCGAAAATACTGCTGAAAAACTAAGAACAAACTTTTTTTCTTGCAAGAAAAAGTAATGTTAGACTGAGCGTAGAATTTTTTTTTTATAGATATGATTATGATTTGTGGAATAGCAGTAAAATCTAGGTTAAAATAAAGGGATGCATCTTGTGTGTAAATTTTTTTGTTTGGTTTTATGGCATATCAACCATTGTTGGTTATTTAATGCCAAATCCATTTTCAAACGTATCAACAGTTCTATTTCAAATAATTCAGTTGAGCTTAATTACACAGTTTAGTTCTATCTGATCTATTGATAGGACCCTATCAGGTGCTACCAGAGAGGATTTTGGAACGATAGCAATGAAGGGGTACCCAGCATTACTCAAAGCTCCATCATTACTTGAACCTTGCCATTAGACTGTTTCGTGTCATATGAAGGACACCCGTAGGAGGTGTCTTACTCCTCTGCAGAGATGCAGTCAGTGTATTGTGGGACAGAATTCTTTTAAGTAAGTATGTCAGTATTTGAGAAAGAAAAGGTAATTTGTAATTTGCCAAGCTTTTTGCTTAGATGTAGCCCAAGGACGTGGTTTCATTTATCTAATTTTTTTTGTATGAAAACGAAATATGCATGATCGATAGGGTTTACAGAATAAATAAAAATGAATGCAAAAAAGACCCCGATATTTAAATATATTTATATACAGTATGTATTGTAACACAAAAAGAGCACTAGAATGAATGAGATGTTTATAATGTATGCCAACCACAAAAAAAAAGTCTTTTCATGAAAGAAAAGTCCCAGCCAATCACGAGAAAGATGTCTGTATGCATCTTAAAGTCAAAAATAAATTAGGAATCTTTGAGTAATGGTGTGAAATTAAGCCAAAATAGAAAAGAGAAAATGCGTCTTTACCTTTTGTTTTAAAATATCATAAATTTAGTACGTGGAACGCTCATAAGCAGCAGTTTGGTTCTAAATATTTTGATTGGCTGGGCTGTGGAATATTGCGGTGACGTAATGTTTTATTGTTTTCTGTTGTCAGATAATTCTGTTTACTATCATGGGTTACTCTCTGAGACTAGAACTCATTTTCGAAGGTGTGCAATATGGCTTGTTAACCATTAGACCACTCGAGGAGCATCGTGTGCGGAAATGAAATTATGTGTGCAAACTGCTGATAAATATAAATATAAACAACCTTTGGTTAAATGAAATTACGGTAAACGAGTAAATTAAAATACATTCTTGAAAGAAATGAATGTAGATTTTCACCAAAAGAAATAAACTGAAGGGTATTTTAGAAAGTAATAATTCATAGCTTACTCTTAGTTAAGTAAGTGTAGACTATTCCATACTTACAAACGAAATATTTATTTCTTTGTATGAATAAATACAGTTTAGGCATTGCCCAGGTCTGCAGAATACACTGTTTAGTTTTCTGCAGAGGGGTAAGACTTTCAAAACGAGTCCTAGATATGACACTAAACGATTTAATTGTGAGGTTCCAGCAACGATGGAGCTTTGGGGTATGCAGAGTAGTTTTTCATTGCTCCTAGGTCCACTCTTGCCCGGAGTGTTAGCGCCTAATAATGTTCTATTTATGGGATAAATAGAACTAAACAGCATACTTATGCTAAATTAAAATGTTTGGAGTAGAACTGTTTGGCATATATATGAAATGTTTGAAATAGAACCTTTTTTTTTCATTAAAACTACGTACATATGCTACTCTGAATTGCTTGAAATAGAACTGTTTTGAAAATTAAACTACGTACTTATGCTAAATTAAAGTGTTTGAATTGAAACTGCTTTTGTATGCTAAACTGAATTGCTTGAAATAGAACTATTTTGACAGTAATTTATATTAAAACTGTTTGACAAGACTGTATAACTTTAAATAGTAATGTTTTTGACAATTTAACTGAATACTTATGCTAAACTGAATTGTTTGTAGTAGAACGTTTTACGAGGATCATTAAATAAGTTTCCAGATTTTTTTCGTATGGGCACTTTTATTGATAGTACACGCACGAAACTCTAGTCCCCTACGAAGTAATCTCCTCCGGCTGCAATGCACTTGTTGTGCCGTTCCAACAACATCAGGAAGGCCCCATGGAAGTCTTCTTGAGTGAGCATGTCAATGACCTTCGTCACTGCCTCTTTCATCTCCTCAATTGTCTCATAACGACAGCGTCTAAGCTTAGGGAATAACCAAATGTCACAGGGAGCAAGGTCTGGACTATAAGGAGACTGAGAAACTGTCTTGATGTCAATTTTAGCCGAATAGTTTGTGACAAGGATGGAGATGTAGACTGGTGCATTGTCCTGGTGGAAATGCCACTGACCCGATTTGAAGAGTGCTGGCCCCTTCCGACGGAATCTCTTCCTGAACTCCCTTAAAACCTCAACATAGTAACCCTAACCCTTTGGGCAATCAACTCTGGTGTATTGACGTCCTGACTCCTCCCACACCTCTCATCATCCCTCACAGACTCCCTGCCTTCCTTGAATCTCTGATGCCTCAAAAAACTGATGCTCGATTCATGCAAGATAGTCGAAAAGCTGTTTGAAGCATTCCATACCTTTCTGTGGCATCATTTTTTAAAGTTTAAAGCAGAATTTTATTGCATACCGTTCTTCTCAAGTGTCAGATTGCATTTTTGAAATTGACCATCTGTGACAATCAGGTTTTAGTAGGGTGTATTCCAATTCCTGCTGTAGGTGTTCATTTGAAGCTGAAATCATAAAAATTGGTCAGTCATCTCATAAGATGTATAGTAATAAGATAGTGAATTTTCAAGAGTCTACGCCAATTTTAAATGCCTGTACAAAAAAATGTCTGGAATCTTATTGAATGCATCATGTATTTGCATAAAAATGAATTTTGCGTTAAATAACCTCCAAAGGTTGATATGCCACAAAACCCAAATAAACAAACAAAAATTCTAGGTAGGCTCGAAATTAGCTAAAAAGTTGATGATTAGCTATGAAATTCAATTTTTCGTGGGAAAAGATTTCTAAAATTTTTCAAATTTTTTTGCTGCAAGTCAAATATTATCGTCAGGGAAATATCCCGAAATTTAAAAACCAGCCCGAATGCGCTGATTGGTTGATAAATAGAGAAATATAAATACAAAAATTATGGCTTCTGATGCATATTTTTTTTGTACAGAAATTTAACTCTTTTTTTAGTATGAAAATCAGAGGAGTTTCATATATATATATATATATATATATATATATGTTCGCACACACACACACACACACACACACACACACACACACACACACACACATATATATATATATATATATATATATATATGAATTAGAATATTTGTTAGTACGCTTGTGGGGGTTTCTATTTTCTGTAATTTCTCAACCCTCACTTCGACATTTTCGAACAGCCAATAACTGTCATGCAATGGTCTCACGACGCTCCATCACAGTGTTCATTTGAATTTCTCCAAACACTTACCAACAGACCCCACCCGGCAGCTAAATCTTTCCGCTTCTTCAAGCCACGATAGACAGAGGCGAATTGTCTTTTATAGCTGCTCATTTTGGCGTTTGCTTATCAGTCGTCATTCAAAAGAAATTTATATTTACATTTGGGATGAATTAATCTTGCACTTACGACGAATTTACGGGCATTCTGGGATGCTGAAGATGACATATATTGCAGGTAGATTATTATTTTGCTTGTAGCGTTGTTGTTGAAACAAGTACATCTGAAATCTTATTTTACATATCTATCTATCTATCTATCTATCTATCTATCTATCTATGTGTGTGTATTACAACCAACATGCTTATAGCATTGAAACAAATAAAATTGAAATCTTATAACACGCACGTGCACACACACGTATATATAAATATATCAGATAATGTGCATCTGTTTATAGCCTTATCATAATTGAATGAATGCAATTGTAAAGGCATGAGGTGAATTGTTTTCGGATAATACATATGAATAAATACAATTATATATATATATATATATATATATATATATATGTGTGTGTGTGTGTGTGTGTGTGTGTGTGTGAGAGTATATATATATATATATATACATATATGTATCTGTCTATATTTTTGAGATGAGGAATTTTGTACATTATTTACATTTTTAGGACTATTGTCCTCATCTTTGTCACCATGTTTATCACAACGTTTCGGCCGTTGTACGCTCCGGCCTTCTTCAGGTGGTTGGAAAGTCGAACGTAGCCCTTAATTTCGCTCACCGGGGTAGACTGTTCTAGTTCCACGAGACATGTTTAATGGATGTCAGTTATCAGTTATCTCCTGTTAATTTCCTCTCTGAAAGTTCTCCACTGCTTTCACCGGGTATTGAACTCACACTCTTTTGGATAGGTCACTGGATCTAACCATCGTCTTTATTCACTGTACCATGTGTCATATATATATATATATATTTTTCTCAGTGTGTGTGTATATGTGTGTATGTGTGTGTGTGTGTATTTGTTTCTGTCTGTGTATAGTTTATACTTTATCCAGAGTGAGTTTGAATTTTTCTATGAAACAATAATATATATATATATATATATATATATATATATATATATATATATATATATATATTCTGTTGTCATATCAGTAATAGGTGTTGGTATATCTGAGTATAAATATCTGTGATTGAGAGGGGTGTGAATGGTGGCCTTAAGAAAATATATGAATCTGTTAACCAATTATATTGGACTGGATATCCACGTATATATATATATATATATATTGTCACCAACAGACAGAATGTTTCGTTGTATCACAACCCTACTGTGTGGCTAGACACGTAGGATGCTTCAAGCTGGGTTTGGAGCCTACCAAATCTTTTTGTTAGACTTAGTATCATACCGCTCAACCATCAAGCGAACCACGTCAGCTCGGGAATTATAAGGTATTATGTAGTAGCTTTAGTTAGTTTACATTTTGCCTTATCCAGTACCGGAGAGCTCAATGAATTATAAAGGCTTTGCATATATAAATATATATATATATATATATAGATTTATATATGCTTAAGAAGAAAAAGGTTTGGGTTCAAAACCTGAAGAATCCCTAAAACAATGAGCTCTTCTTCTGTTATTATATCACTCAAAATGTCTCTTGAAGTCCCTATCAGACTTTGGGAAAGGTATGAAACCCGTTTTCTTCCAAGTTGTGTTTTTCTACATGGAAGACATGGCTATTAAATAATCCACGAAGACTGATACACCCTTAAACAAAGAAACCAAACTAAACCAATCTAGTGTGGTTGGTTTTTCATCGGTTTTCGCCATAGAGAACTAATAATCTGTGTAGGTAGTTCAGCAGTTAAATCCTGTTAGTGATCTAATAGACCCTCATTCGTCGGCATCGATGGAACTCATTATATATATATTGAGAGAGAGAGAGAGAGAGAGAGAGAGAGAGAGAGAGAGAGAGAGAGAGAGAGAGCAAGAGAGAAAGAGAAAGAGACCGAGAGAAAGAGTAAGACAGGGACAGAAGGAGAAAGAGCGAGAGACAAAGAGAAAGGGAGAGAGAGAAAGAATGAGACTGATAGAGAGAGAGAGAGACCAGACGACTGAGTGAGACAGAGACAGAAGGAAAGAGAGATACCGAGAGAAAAAGTGAGACAGAAGCTGATATATATATATATAGAGAGAGAGAGAGAGAGAGAACAATAAAAAGAATGAGACAGAAGGTGATAGATAGATAGATTGAGTGAGTGAAGGAGATAATGAAACAGAGAGAGACAGACAGAACAAAAAAAAAAAGAAAGAAACAGAGAGAGAGAGAGAGAGAGAGAGAGAGTGAGAGAAAGAGAAAAAGACGGAGAGAAAGAGGGAGACAGAGATAGAAGTGGATGGAGATAGACAGAGATAAAGAGACAATGGCAGAAGGAGAGAGAGAGAGAGTGAGAGAGATAGGGTGAGAGAGAGTGAGAGGTAGAAAGAATTAACAAAAATTTGAAGCATATAGGTTGGTTGAGTTGTATGTCATTTTTGTTAGTAATATTACTTAAAAACAAATCGTTTACATATATATATATATATATATATATGTAAACGATTCGTTTTTAAGTAATATTGTTAAACGAGCCAGAACTTATTTGCTTGTACACAGTTAAATGGTTTCAAATATGGTGAATATTGATGTTTTTATTTGATTCATCGATGGGGCCCTGATACCTAGTATCACTTTGGGTTAGTTGGACTGAAGAGCAATGCTAACGAAGGGGTATTCCATTTTCATTATCATTAACAAGATGCGCTGGTGGCACGGATTTCCCTGTCTCTCTCTCTCTCTCCCCATCTGTCCTTATCTTCTATCGCTCCCTGCAGATTTTCTGTACTACGTCCTGAGTCTACATAGAGCTGATGTAGATAAGCTTCTGAACCGGTGTCTCATAATCAGATGGTTTAGTGTCATGTCTAGGAAACAAAAAGATGAATAGATAGATAGATGCGAGAAGGTGAATATAAGGTTGTTGGAAATCAGACGACAGACTTTTATTTCATTCAGTTTTTATGCACACAAAGATATCATTATTATGTGACACAAACGAAAGATGAGTTCAATCGTAAAACTAAAGGGAAGAATATATGTGTAACGATAAATAAGAATATCGCCTTATATCTATATTAATATTTCAAATGAATATATATATATATATATATATATATATATATATATATATATATATATATATATATATTGTCATTCATTGACAGACGGTTTCGTCGTATCACAACTCTTCAGTGTAGCTAGACACACTGGACGCTGCAAGCTGGGATCGAAACCCGTCCAGGTTTACGTTAAACCGATATCATAAATATTTTTATTTAATTAAAAAAATTATTTTTTATTTTTATTTTCATCATACAACGTGTGAAAGCATATGCGATACCCTGCCCTTATCAGCTGCCAAATTAGGGGTGATAATACAGTTTCGGTAGCTCAAGGCGGTACTGCTACTCATTGCGCTACAAGCAGCTTTTGCCACAGGACAGGGTATCAAGAGAATTATATATATATATACGTGGGGAATTCAATAAGTTTCCAGACGTTTTTATTCAGGCATTCAAAATTGTCATAGACTCTTGAAAATTCAGTATGTTATTGCTATACATCTTATGAGATGACTGACCAATTTTTATGATTTCACGTACAAACGCACAACTACAGCAGCAATTGGAATACACCCTACTAAAACCTGATTGTCACAGATGGTGAATTTCAAAAACGCAATCTGGACGTGAGGACACTTGAGAAGAACGATATGCAATAAAATTCTGTTTTAAACTTGGAAAAAGATGCAACAGAACCGTATGGAATGCTTCAGACTGCATTTCGACCATGTTGCATGAATCAACTATCAGTTTCTGAGTGGGTCAGAGATTCAAGGAAGGCAGGGGGTCTGTGAGGGATGATGAGAGGTGTGGGAGGAGTTAGGAAGTTGATTGTCCAAAGGGTTAGGGTTACTATGTTGAGGTTTTAAGGGAGTTCAGGAAGAGATTCTGTCAGAAGAGGCCAGCATCTTCAAATCGGGTCAGTGGCATTTCCACCAGAACAATGCACCAGTCCACAACTCCATCCTTGTCACAGACTATTTGACCAAAATGGGCATGAAGACAGTTCCTCAACCTCCCTATAGTCTCGACCTTGCCTCCTGTGACATTTGGTTATTCCCTAAGCTCAGAGGTTGTCGTTATGAGACAATTGAGGAGATAAAAGAGGCTGTGACGAAGGTCATTGACACGCTCACACAAGAGCACTTCTATGGGGCCTTCCAAAAGTTATTCGAACGGTATAATAAGTGCATTGCAGCCGGAGGAGATTCCTTCGAAGGGATTCCTTTGATGGGGTGGTTGTTTCTTTTAATTTCGTGATAGATTTCTTATACGGATTGCTCTTTTTCCTCCATTTCTCATTCTAAGATTGTTTTTCGTGTCAACCCTTGTGGGTGCATTTTTATAACCCCAATTTTTCTTTGATATTTTGTATGTTATGAAGCTTTTTTCTTTTTTACGCCGGAACGTTGTGTGTGTTTGTGTGTATGTGAGTGTTTCTC
Organism: Sepioteuthis lessoniana; assembly: GCA_963585895.1. Lineage (NCBI taxonomy): Eukaryota > Metazoa > Mollusca > Cephalopoda > Myopsida > Loliginidae > Sepioteuthis > Sepioteuthis lessoniana. The sequence goes on from CAUZXS010004897.1 coordinate 77,706, forward strand.
TCTGTGTGAATAGGGGTTAAAGTGGCTTAGAATCCAACTATCGGCAACTCTTTTACTTTTTTCTCAGTGTGTGTGTGTGTGTGTATGTATATTTTTCTGTCTGTGTATAGTTTATACTTTATCCAGTGTGGGCTTGAATTTTTTATTTGAAACTTTAATATGCATATATATTCGTCCTCTCTCTATATAGCACCATCAATATATATATATATATATATATATATATTCCTCCTCTGTATATATAGTACTATCAATTAATAAATACACCACTACTAATCTTTAAAAAATCTTCAGATAGGATTTTATTGATTCAAGTTGAAATTCATACGCGCAAAATGCATATCATTAGGTATTATTTATAACCAAACTCTACAGTATTGAAACTCTAAGAGCAAAAATATTTTATTATATATGTCACAAAAGGAATACAAGATTGAAAACTGGTTTGGTTTGGTTTGTTTTTTTGGCATATCAACTCTTGTAGGTTATTTAATGCCAAATCCATTTTTATCCAAATAAAGAGTTCTATTTCAAACAATTCAGTTTAACATAAGTACACAGTTTCAATGTCAAAAATAGTTCTATTTCAGACAATTCAGTTTAGCATGTGTACACTTTAGTTCTATTCAACCCATAGATAACAACCTATCAGGCGCTCTCATTACGATCCAGAGTGGACTTGGGAGCGATGGCAATAAAAGGGTACTCTTCATTCCTCAAAGCTCTAGCATTACAGGAACCTCACCATCAGATTGTTTAGTGTCATATACAGGACGCAAATTGAGGGCATCATACCTCTATTCAGAGAAGCAGTTGGTGTATCCTGCAGCCCCAGACTGCTGGTTGGGGAAGGTGATCCATTGGAAATTGTGCTAGAGATTAAATTTTTTGGCCATTCGACCATATAGTAAATGCTCCAACCAGAAATTGCCCAAGACAATGCGACTCTTAAAATTCTCTTTGATCTTACGTTTCAAATGAAACGCATAATCTCGGCGAGAAAAGCAGACAATGAGTTAGTTAACGAAAATAAAAAAGAACATGGAAAGTGGATTTGGCTTTTCCATCGGACCACAGAGAGTAAGACAAAAAGAAAATGGAAAGATAGAAAAATACTTCGATCTGGCCAGAGAGCGGGAGAAACTGCCGAAAATAAAGTTGACGGTGATGCCAGTTGTAACTGGTGCACTTGAACGTTTCTCAAAGTTTTGGAAAAAAAAGCTGAATCAATTAGAAATTGGACAAAAAATCAAACTTATTCAGACCACAGCATTATTGAGATCGGCTAGAATCCTCAGAAGAGTCTTGGAGACTTGAAGAGACTTACCGTATTTCAGATTCCAGTAAAAAACCAGCAGGTAACGATGGTGTAAAACATTGCAAATTTGGGATTTTAAGATACGAACGGATCATCTAATATCGTCCAGACAACCAGACCTAGTGATAGTCACCAACAACAACAACAAAAATAAAGAGGACCTGCCGAAGAGTGGACTTTGTCGTTCCAGCTGACCACAGGGTGAAACTGAAGGAAAGCGAAAAGGGAGATATGTAACTAGAGAACTGAAACATCTATGGAACATGAAAGTGACGTTGATACCAATTGTAAATGATGCACTTGGTACAATCACCAAAGGATTGGTACCGGGACATGAAAATAAGAGGACGAGTGGGCATCATCAAAACTACAGCATTGGTGAGACAGGCTAGAATACTGAGAAGAATCCTGGAGACTTGAGGAGACTTGGTATCATTCAGACTCAAGTGGAAAATCATCAGCTAACGCTGGTGTGAAACTCACAATTGAATAATAATAATAATAATAATAATAATAATAATAAGCATTATAGGACAACGCCATAAGAACCAATCATATCAAAGCGAGAATAGACAAGACTCAACAAAATGGCAAATGTAGACGATGCGGTGACAGAGACGAAACGATCAATCCTATAATAAGCGAATGCAGCAAATTGGCACAGAAGGAGTATAAAACCAGACACGAATGGGTCGGCAAGGTGATCAACTGGGAAATGTGCAAGAAATTTAAATTTGTCCACACTAACAAATGGTATATGCACAACCCAGCACCTATTCTAGAAAATGACACACATAAACTCCTATGTGACTTTGACATACACACGGATCATCTAATCTCGGCAGGAAGACTAGACCATATAATAATCAATAAAAAAAAGAGAGTTTGCAAAATTGTCGACTTTGCTATCCCAGCTGACCACAGAATAAAGAATGGGAAAAGAAGGTTAAGTACCTCCACCTTGCTAGAGAATTGAAAAAGCTGTGGAACATGAAAGTGACGATTATACCAATTGTGATTTGTGCTTTTGGCACAATAATTAAAGGATTATTAAAAGGCCTGGAGGATTTGGAAGTTGGCGGACGGGTAGAGATTATCCAAATGACAGCATTACTGAGAACGGCCAGAATATTGAGAAGTGTCCTAGAGACTTGAGGAGACTTGCTTTCACTCAAACTCCAGTAAAAAAAAAAAAAGGAAAAAAAAATCAGCTAATACTGATGTGAAAAACTCTAAAGGAATAATAATAATAATAATAATAATAATAATAAATAAGAAGAAAAACATATAAAACGAAACAGATTTGCAAGTGTGGGTTATTTGTTAACAGAGAGGAAACCATTTATCACATAATAAGCGAATACTGCAAACTGGCTGAAAAATAGTACAAGACTAGGCAAGACTGAGTGGGGGGGGGGTGATCCACTAGGGAACTGTGCAAAAATTGAAATTTGATCACACTACCAAATGTTAAGTGCACAAACCAGAATCTATCCTGGAGAATAAGATGCATAAAATTCTCTGGGATTTTGAGATAAAAACAGAACACCAAATGCCAGCCAAAAGACTAGACTTAATTATACTGAACCAAAAAAAAAAAAAAAAAAAAAAAAGGAAAAAAATAGGAAATGCATCTGGTTCCTAAAGTATACAGCATTCAGGCTTTTTGGTGGAAAAGGCTTGTAAATTGCGTGGGTAGCATGTTTTTAGCAAGCGTGATCACGTACAATGCGTTGGTGGGTGGTATAATTGAAATAGGAATGATCACATGCGATGTGTAAGTCGGAGGTTGGAGGAGATGAAACAATGAGAGTTTGCGTGGGCGTCAGGAATATTATATAATCACGGAGATTTCGACCCGAAGAGTAGAAAAAAAAAGCAGATAATATTTTTATACATTAGCGTTGTTTTATTTCTTGAATGTTACATATTTTTAGCTACGGGTTGTTTTTTTTCGATATACAGCTTCTCTGGTTGAATTCTATGCGTAGGTAAAAATGCTTCCAAACAAAATGGATTAGTCAAAGAATTGACAGAAAAATGACGTTTTAAAATATCCCTGTCTAAATTGCTTCACGTACTTGTTTTTATTTGTCAAAATTTAAGATGTTGGTTTTTTATAATCGTTTCTGGTAGAATAGGATGTATATATATTTTTTCCTTTTTTTTTTCATCATACAACGTGTGAAAGCACGTGCGATACCCTAGCCTCATCAGCCGCCAACCAGGGTGATAACACAGTTTCGGTAGCTCAATTTTTATTTGTCAAAATTTAAAATGTTGGTTTTTATAATCGTTTCTGGTAGAATAGGATGTATATATTATTATGTCGTTTGTGTGAAAAAAGCTGTCACGGAGAGAAATAATATAGCCATCTCTGACAAAGAACCGATATGATGCTATTAAACCTACAGCTAGGGATAATAAAAGGTTTCATGCCTTTCCCAAGTCCGAAAGTATACGTAAGAGCATAACTGGAGATCTAACTCGCTTACAATATCACAGTCCAGCACGATATTAGTCCGAAATTATAAGTAGGAGAACGACTGGAGATTGAACTCTCATTGTGTTTATTAACAAAGAAAGAGAACTTTTTGTTTAATGGATTTTGCCGTTCCAGTCGACCACAGATTGAAAAAAAAAGTCAATGAAATGTTAAACAAATACTAAAACCTTAACTAAAAACCTGTAGAACGTGTAGGTATTGGTGATACCAGTTGTAGATGGTGTACTTGGAATGGTCTCCAAAGGTTTGGAAAGAGGACTGGAACAAACGGAAATCAGAAGAAGAAAGAAAACCATCCATACTATTGCATTGTTAACATCGACTGGAATACTGAGGAGAGTCCTGAGGACCTGAGGACTCATGCAGTCAATCAGACGCCAATGCTAGCCCATTAAGTAAAAAAAAACTTTCTAAGAGACGAATAATGTAGCCATCTGTGAAAAAGAACTGATATGGTGCAATTAAATTCGCAGCTGGGCATGATGGAAGGTTTCATGCCTTTCCCAAGGATATTAGCCCGAAAGTAAACATAGGAACACTAATGGAGATCGAACTCGCTTACTATAATATCACAGTCTTGCACGATAACCACTATGCCACGGAGATATCCCACCGAATGAAAAGGTAGGAGTGTATTCATTTTTGGGTGATGTTGTGTTTATATGAATCAATACAAATTTTTCTGGGTCTTGTAGTTTGGGTTTGGTTGGTTTTGTTGGTTGAATTTTATGGCATATTAACCCTTTCAGATTATTAAATGCCAAATCTCTATTCATATATAGTAAATGTTTATGTTTGGTTTGGTTGGGTTGGGTATATGGCATATGAACCCTTGCAGGTGATTTAATGCCAAATTCTGTTTTTGCATATCTTAAACCTCATATTTCAAAACAAATAATTTAGATATAACATTGTTAAGAAGCAAGAGCTCATTTGTTAACACAAGATTAAATGGTTTCAAGTATTGCTATCAAACACTAACAATTCAATTTAACATCAGCCATTTGTTTGCTGACGGTGAAATGCTTATTGTTCGTAAGTTGATTTGGTTTAATGTCATACCAAACATTGTATGTTGTTTAATGCCAAATCCTGTTTAGACTTATATATTATATGCATATGATTTGTAAACAGTTCTATTTCAAACAAATCAGTTTATCATAAGTACCCAGTTTAGTTCTATTTGACCTATAGATATAACCCTATCAGGTGCTACCACTCTGGATTAGAGTGGGCCTGGTAGCGATGACAATGAAGAAGTACTCTGCATTCCCCAAATCTCCAGCATTACAGGAGCCTCACCATCAGATTGTTTAGTGTCATATCCAGGACACAAGTTTAGAGAGTCTAACCTTTCTGCAGAGATTGTCGGTGTATGCTGTAGCCCCGGCCGACTTTAAGGATTTCTTACTCGATCACAAATTATTATATTAGGAAATTACAATTTTACCAAAGACAGTGGTCATTTCTAAGAATTGATTGAGGTATGGGGCTTGGATCTTCTTGACGCCGTCCTTAAAACATACATGACATAGTACACCATTTTCTGAAGAATTTAACGTATTGATTTTATAGTCGTTTCTTGTTGAATTTGATCCATACATTACAATCCTACTGAATACACCATTTGTAAGCGGTACGCTGCTGGAGAAACTTATAAGCGACGTTCTTTTATGGAACCCTACACGGCCACTTACCTGACACCTTTTAAACCATCCAACTAAGACGAACAAGACGAACGGGTCACTGCTGGAAAAGCAAGGACGAACACATAAGTGACGTTCTCCAATAGATCCCTTCACATGGACGTGCCAGTTTTGGTCGACCGATAACTGTACGGCTACTTACCTCCTATCTCTAAAATCATCCAAGTAAGACAAACAAGACATGCGGAACACTACTGGAAAAGCAAAGACGAACACATAAGTGACGTTCTCCAATAGATCCCTTCACAAGGATGTGACCGTGTTGTCCGACCAACAGCTGTACGGCTACTTACCCCCCATCTCTTATACCATCCAAGTAAGACGAACAAGACAAGCGGGTCACTGCTGGAGAAGCAAGGATGAACACATAAGTGACGTTCTCCTATAGATCCCTTCATAAGAATGTGCCTGTGATTACTGACCAATGACTGTACGGCTACTTACCTCCTATCTCTAAAACCATCTTAGTAAGACAAACAAGACATGCAGGTTACTGCTGGAGAAGCAAAGACGAACACGTAAGTGAAGTTCTCCAATGGATCCCTTCAGATAGATGTGCCTGTGTTGTCCGACCAGCAAGAACCTATTTACATCAACTCTGTGGAGGCACGGAATGTAGTTTGAAAAAACTGACGAGGGACAGATGAGAGGGATGAATGGAGAGAGAGTGTCAGGGAAATTCGTGCTGTCAGCGCGACTAAATGATGATGATGATGATGATGATGATATGATGGTATGTATGGCGGGTGGGGTAAGTGTGTGAGTGTGGTGTGTGTATGTATGTGTGTGTGTGCGTGTGTATCGTGTATGAGTGTGGGTTGCGGCATTAAGCAAACTGTTATTGCCTGTCTGTGACGAGAACTAATCATTGCATTTGAGTACGAACAAAAATGTCCGACTTTCAATGCTACTAAAAATGTTACTACCAAGAAAATTGCTTCGTTGGGTTTAATTGTCCTGAACCATTTTAGCTTGGAAAAAATGAATAGAGAGGAATGTGAGGGCTTTCTGGGAATTCGTGTGTGACCTTTGCACCAGGCTTCCATCTTGATTTGATACGATTTGGGGCGGAACTATTTTGACATGCACATAATTTTTGTTTTTATACTGAGCCTGTAGTCTAATGGAAACAACGCACCAAAATATGATTAATCAGTGCGCATGAATAAATAAAGAAATACATAATGATGTGGAAGGGGGGGGAACTAATAAAAACATTTTGTTCTTTTTCGTTTCTTAGAACCCAGAGACGAAAGGCAGATTGAATGATAGCAGTCGCATAAAGCAAATATATATATATATATATATATATATATATATATATATATATATATATACACTAACATATCTATCTATCTATCTATCTATCTATCTATGTCATTGTCTTTCTTTCTTTCTTTCTTTCTTTCTTGGTCTCTTCAGATATATGTATGTATATATGTATATATGCATGTATATATATATATATATATATATGCATGTACGTGTCTTTATTTGTTTGTTTGTTTCTTTATTTCCAACTTTATGTTTTCGGTTTTAGATATCCACACTTAGTTAATATCTATCTATCTATCTATCTATCTCATAATATGAATGTATATTCATTGGGTGCCCCATTCATTCGGCCTTGTGCCGCATCGAAGCAAAGAGCTTCGTAAATTACATTACACGAGTGAGTTCGAGTCTCATTCGGTGCCCCTTTCATATGGCCTTGTGCCACATCTGAGCAAAAAGCTTAGTAAATTTCCATAATATGAATGTATATCTCTATGTATGTATGTATGTATCCTTCAATCTATCTATCTATCTATCTATTGATTTTTTATCATGGTCTAACTCTCTCTATTTTTCTATGCAAGCCTACTCACATCTATCTATCTATCTATCTATCTATCTATCTATCTATCTATCTATCTATCTCTCTGTCTGTCTATCTATCTATCTATCTTTGAGTATGTATCGTTTGATTAGTCGGGTAGTTAGTTTCCCTCGCCTCGGTAGGTTCACTAGTCTAACAGAAAGAACATCTGTAAATTAAATTCAAAATATAATCGATGAAGGGGAGTACACCCTGATAACAAATCTTGCCATATGCTAACTATGGGCCGTAGTTACTCTAAAAGCCTATGTCAGAGAACCATTGTATATCAAAAGAGTATTCTGGTCTCGCGGAAGAACATGAACATATCAATAGAAGAGCACAGCAGCTAAAGTCAGTTTTGCACTATAGTGAGAAAGAGTGGTATTCATGTTGTACAAGCGCTGGCCACTTTAATCCTCTGATATGAAGATGTTTCTTTTTTTCCTCCTTTATCATTTCATTTTGCCTTGAGGTGATAATGATTTTGAAATCACGTCTAACTTTGCAGGTCATTCTGCCCGCACGCGCTAGTCTCGTGACACCTTCACTGATTGACGACAGCGCCCGTCCGTAATATTACAAAGATATGCTAGTCTAGCTTGCTAACCATTACACCGCCTTACGCGCTCTAAGTCTATGAATGTTAGCAAGCTGGTAAAAACAAGCATATGCAAATCTGTTTCAGACTCCCTCAATAATCTCGTTTTTGACCGGACATGGGAAAAATTTTAAGTCTCAATTTATATTGGTACTCTAGGTTTTAAATCAAAGAAAAATCAAGATTGGCTTTACTGTAACGAAGCCCTTATTAATTGCTTGGTCGGTTGGTTAGTGTTTAATGATATATTAATCCTTCTGGGTTATCTTATGCCAAACCTTGGCGTGTAAGCGAATAGTTGTTTTGGTTGATGTTTTATGGCATAGCAACCCCTGTGGGTTATTCAATGCAAGATCCTATACATATTTATTTGTAAGCGAATATTTAGTAAATATATCAAAGGATTGTTAGGACTTATTTTTTTTGCACACAGTTAAATTGTTTCAAGTATTGATATTTAGTATTCGTAATTCTATTTATCAAACATTCGTATTTGCAACGAACAAACAGCAAACAGCTGTATAGTTTTAAATAATAATAATACTAATACTAATAATAATAATAATAAGACTTGGCTAATGATCGAACAGTTCTTTTTAAGCTGTGAGTAATAACAGTTAAGGGGTACTACGCATTGTCGAAAAACGTCTGGACGAGAAGCTTTCCATCAGATGCAGTTTAATGCGATACCTTGGAAACGACATTATTGATGAACTCTTGTTGAAAAGCGCGTGCTACATGCAAAAATTCCTAATTAGATGGACGCCTTAAATTACTCTTCTGATGATAAGACGTGAAAAGTGTATAAACCAACAATACAGCGTCAGCTTAAATGAATAAAATGTGTGGTTGGTTCACATCTTATCTGAGATTCAATAGGCATTCGACGCAAAACAAAGCTCCAAATTGTTTTATAATCTCCTGCGTGACGTCCTTAATGCAATTACATCTGCTGTTGTTTCACTGGTTTTAAAAGATGGCATTTCTTTCCTTAAGAAGCCTGCTAAAGTCTTGGAAAGATGGAATGAGCAGAGATGTCTTTCATAATACCTTAACAGTTTACATGGATACCATGAAATCTTTTTCTCAGAGTGAGATCATGATGAGGATGGAACGACTGCATCATATGGATGAAATTAGATTCGTTATCAAACAAATTAATTGCGGCAAAGTTCTGGCTTGGATGACATACAAGGCAAACTATTGAAGACTTTTGTGAAAAAACATTTCGGACTATACAAAACCGATCAGGAGTCTTTATCTCTCAAGATTAGGTTGATGGCATGTTAGTTTGGTTTGATCTGGTTTTGTGGTATATCAACCATTGTAGGTTATTGAATGCTAAGTCCTGTTTGTACATATAAACCACTGGACAAAAATATAAGACCACCCACAAAAATGAAGAAAAAGATATTGTTTACAATTTTTAAATTGTGAAAATCAGATATATGAAAGATAAGTTTGAAAGACGTTTAAATTCAAAATAAGAAGAAATTCAAATTTATTTTTTATATTATATTAGCATTTATGCTAAATTTTACTATTTATTTTTGACATAAATATAAAACCACCAATAAACGTTAGAGAAAAAAGAACTTGATTTAATTGAAAAATTTATCGTATATCGTCTACGTAATATAAAAGCTATTAAAACCGTAATACTTAAAATGCTAAAAACAAAGGAACTAAATTACCTGAATTTGAGAAAGGCGAGATAACTGTTCTGAACAGAGTCAGAAAATTTCAGAGAGAAATTTCGAAGGTCTTAGGACGCAGTATATCTATTATCTGCAATTACTTGAAAAGTCCAAATAAGTATGGAACAAGAAAACCGACGGTGAAGCCAGAAAAATTATCACCACAATTTAAGAGAAGAATTGTTTTGCGAAGTAAAAAAGAAAACTTCGTCAACATCAAAAATATTGAAATCTCTAGTGGATGCTCCTTGCAGTACTAAAAGAATTAGATGGCATTTAAACAACGATAAAATTAAGCATAAGAAAAAGATTAATCGTTCAAGGTTAACTATGAAGCACAAAGAGAAATGACTGGAATATGCTCGTCAATATCAAATCATCAGTGCAAAAGAATGGCGGAAAATTGTTTTCTCGGACGAAAAGAAATTCAATTTAGACAGTCCAGATGGCTTTCAGAAGTACTGGCACCCAAAAAATTTTGCAGAAGTGAATCACTCAACAGGTTATAGCGGAGGGGGATCTCTTATGATCTGAGGGCTTTCTCATTTTCAGGAAAACTTAAACTACAATTTGTCAGTGGTCAACAAAAATCAGCAGATTATGAGAAGATGCTAAATGATTTATCTCTCGCACAAGAAGGGCATCGTTTATGTCGAGGAGAATGGATTTTTTAGCAAGATAATGCGGCTATCCACAATGCATCAATAACAAAGAAATATTTGCTTGAACAAAAACTAGGACTTCTTGACAAACTATCGCGCTCTCCAGACCTCAATCCCATAGAAAATTTGTGGGGATTGATTGTTGCAAGGATAATAAAGAAGGTCGACAGGACTCAGCAATTTCTGAACTCAAAAACGCAATCTTCGAGGCATAGGAAAAAATACCTTCGGTTCAACTTCAGAAGCTAGTTGATAGTATGCCTTGCCAAATCTTTGATGTTATCAAATTTAACGGCAGATCTACAAAATATTGAATAAAAAAATTGCCTTTATATTCTATAGTTCGACTCATTAGTCTTATATTCATGTCAAAACAAAATTATAGAATTTAGCATAAGTGCTAATATACATATAAAAATAAATTGAAATTTCTCCATATTTTAAACTTAATTGCTTTTAAGTCTTATCTTTCATTATATCTGATTTTCATAATTTAAAAATTGTAAACAATATCTTTTTCTTCATTTTGAGAGTGTTCTTATATTTTTGTCCAGGGCTGTATATTAAGTGTACGTGGTGCATTCAATAAGTTTTCAGACTTTTTTGTATAGGCATTTAAAATTGTCGCAGGCTCTTGAAAATTCAGTATCTTATTGCTATACATCTTATGAGATGACTGACCAATTTTTATGATTTCACGTACAAATGAACACCTACATCAGGAATTCAAATACACCCTACTAAAGCCTGATTGTCACAGAGGAAGAACGATATGCAATAAAATTCTGTTTTAAATTTGGAAAAAATGATGCCACAGAAACGTATGGAATGCTTCAGACAGCTTTTCGACCATCTTGCATGAATCAAGCATCAGTTTTTGAGTGGCATAAGAGATTCAAGGAAGGCAGGGAGTTTGTGAGGGATGATAAGAGGTGTGGGTGGAGTAAGGAGGTCAGAACGCCAGAGCTGATTGGCCAAAGCGTCAGGGTTAGGGTTACTATGTTGAGGTTTTAAGGGAGTTCAGGAAGAGATTCCTAGCTAAGAGGCCAGCACTCTTCAAATCGGGTCAGTGACATTTCCACCAGGACAATGCACCAGTCCACATCTCCGTCTTTGTCGCCGACTATTTGACCAAAATGGGCATCAAGACACTTCCACACCCTCCCTATAGTCCAGACCTTGTTTCCTGTGACTTTTGGTTATTCCCTAAGCTCAGGCTGTCGTTATAAGACAATTGAGGAGATGAAAGAGGCTTTGACGAAGGTCATTGGCACGCTCACACAAGAGGACTTCCATGGGGCCTTCAAGAAGTTGTTGGAACGGTAGAACAAGTGCATTGCAGCCGGAGGAGATTACTTGGAAGGGAACAAGAGTTTCATGTGTGTACTATCAAGGAAAAGGCCGATACGAAAAAAGTCTGGAAACTTATTTAATGATCCTCGTATATGAGTTGTAAAAACGTTTTCTTGATGACTTTTAAAAAGAACCCGGTGCTCTTTTGTTGCCCACTGTTAAATGGTTTCCCGAATTGCTCTCTAATAGTAACAATTTTAATAGTAATACTTGTAACAACTTCACTGGGTGCAAATATATGATTATTACTGAATAGTATTATAATGTGCAAACAAATTGTTGTATACTTACAATCATAATTATATGTATACATATACATACCACAAATATAAGCGGAAACATAGTCAACAATAATGACGAACCTTAATGAACGAACGAACACACTTCTTTATAAAGATATATATCTACCAACCCCTCCGCTCGGGCAGGATATGACACAAGGTCAATTTTTAAGCGAAGTTTAACAGGTTTGACTAGTTGCCTCACCAAGGCTGAAGAAACCAGTCTGCCCTACTATTTACCCATAGCTGGAGGGAGAATAATTGGATTCATACATTTCCCAAGGGCATTAGTGCTATGTGAAATGTAATCAGTCTCGTTCTTTATAAAAATATATCTCTCTCACTTTATTCTCGAAAGGGTTGATTTTTCTTGTGTGTGAGAGGTGAGTTGGAGACGGGGACAGACTGCCACATATTGACCCAAAGTTATTCTGACCATAGCAGCACTTCTTCCTTATTCTGGATGGGCTGCTCAACCGTGGGTCACTGAGGGCCGCAAGCCCTCTGTGAGCAAGCTGATTCTCACGCTGGCATCTTCTCCCCAACTGACTCCAACTGCAACTGGAACTCGAACTGACTAACCGACTGACTGCCCGAAACCGTCTGTGGATCCTAGTTATATAATTGTCTCACGACCGGATGCATCTGTTTCGCTGTTCTTCCACTTTTTTTTTTTACACAGGTGCATCTCTTGATTGATGGCTCGGTCGAGGGTCAATATGTTACAAAATGATTAATATTGAAACCATTAAACAGTGTAGAAATGAGCTGAAATGGCAAAGCAGTACATCGGATACTGAAGTTTTGAGGATGGCTGAATGTACTAGAACAGTGATATCTCGAGATATGAAATTAATTCATTCCGAAGAGGAATTTTTGTATTATGAGAAAGGATTTACCCAATACAGAGTGTAATTCACTCCAGCCCTCTAAAACAATCATATAAAGTTTGAATATTATACCCACCCGAAGGAATATGTTCGTTAATGATAACATAGTCATTTACATAAATGTTAAAAAAAGATCAGAGCAGAACAAAGCGTTCACGTGATGCTACGAAAGGAATTCTGGGAGGATCGCTGTCGGGCGGCACTTCCGATTTTCGTTTTCGTATCTTGAATATTTTTTCGTTAAATGGGGAATTTCTTCGAAGCCTGTTTCGTACTCTGGGATTTTGGTAAATTGACGTTCCACTGTAAAAAGACTCTGATTATGGCAAATCAAATGTTCTGGAAATAATGCATTTTTCGTGTGGAGGGCTAAAAGCTTCCCAAAAAATCTGCTCTACTGAAAACTGCTTCATGGTAAGCGTCTCCAAGTTTGGGTTCCTTGTTTTATAACATATGAACCTTTGTGTTATAGTTTCAGGAAATGGACACGGCGACACGAGTTCAAATCCTGGACGAGACTGATGGCATTTCACATAGTACTAATACCCTTGGGAAAGGTATGAATCCAATTATTCTCCCTCCAGCTATGGGTAAATAATTGGGCAGACTGGGTTCTTCAGCCCTGGTTAGACAACTAGTCTAGGAGAAGGAAAACTCTGAATTCAAACCTATTAAACTTCACTTAAAAATTGACCTTGTGTCCTATCCTTCCCGAGCGGAGGGGTTGGTAAATATGATATCAACCTTTGTAGGTTATTTAATGCCAGAGCCATTCTTCCAGAGAAACAGTAGTGGTACTATTTAACCCATAGCTAGGAGGATAAGAGGGTCCATACCTTTCCCAAGGTTATTTGTCCGAAAATGAACTTAATAGTGCGACTGGAGTACGAACTCGTTTACTACGATTCTGAGGTTCAGCGCTTTAACCATTACTCCATGAGGATAAACCTCCTCGGCAAGAGTCCTCAAAGACAATACACCGTTTAATGGTCTCAATAATTACCGTCTAACACTTATAATGCTATTCAATATTTATCATTTTGTAATATATTGACCCTCAACCAAGCCATCAATCAAGAGATGTACATGTGTAAATAAGCGGAAAAACAGCGAAACAGATGCATCCGGTCAAAGATATCGGAATATCACCTTGACCTGTGCACATGGTTAAATAATTTTAAGTGTCTGAATATTGATATTACAGGCATGGAAGAATTAGCATTGAGAAATTCGTACCAGAGAAAGATCTCTAATATATGGTGTTCATTCTTTGAGAAGAAGCGGAAAGTTATGAAAGCTGGAAGAGGCAGCTGAGGGAGAGAACAATGTCAGATTCTCAGATTTGTTTATTTGGTTGGTTGATTTCTATGGCATGTCAACCTTTGTAGGTTATTTAGTGCCAAATCCACTTTAAACTTTTAATCCACTTAAACAGTTCTATTTCAATTCAGTTTAGTATTAGTACACAGTTTAACTGAAGTGGTTTGAGCGTAGGTCATGGTAATCTTTTGATGGTTGTTTTTATTCTCATCTACAGAAGACACCCTTATAGATGAGCAGCAGTAGAAGCCCGATCGAACGAAGTGAGCAGAAGGAAGTGCACTGCGAAAGCTAAACTAAAAGCTACTAGCCAACAGAAACGAATACAACTATGGAAACAACATTGCGAGAATTTACACGGAAACCCTCCGAAAGTTATACATGAACCAATCACGAGAATTATAAGTAAACAATTAGACATCAAACTAAAACCGTTTACGGAAGAACTCGACTTGGTACTGAGAAAAATTAAAAATAGAAAACCAGCAGAGTTCGATGAAAGAAGTATGGAAGACCAGACAATTCGACGACATACAGCTCCGACAATCAAAACCCTATAGGCAGATGGACGAAGGGATATGTCCTCCCCTTCCCTGGAACTACCGAGGTATAACCCTTAAATGTATAGTGGCCAAAATATACAAGGCTCTACTACGCAACCGCATAGAACCTAAAATTGAGAACATACTAAGGAACAACCAAAATGGCTTCCGGAATAGATCCACGACGTCACAAATTTTGACTATCCGTCGACTTCTTGAAGGTGTACGTGCAAAAAAACCTTGAGGCAACAATATTGTGTGTCGACTTTACCAAGGCCTTTGACTCCATTCATTGAGGAAAGATGGAGCAAATTCTACTCCCATACAGCCTACCATAAGAAACCGTTGCTGCCATATTGATGCTATATAGAAACACAAAAGTAAAAGTCCATTCTCCGAATGGAGGCATAGACTACTTCGGCATTGTAGCAGGTGTACTGCAAGGAGACACATTAGCCCCATGCCTCTTTATAATCTGTCTAGACTACGTGCTAAGAACATCTATCGATAAAATGAAAGAAAACGGTTTCAAGCTAACAAAGGAAAGAAGCAGAAGGTGCACTGCAAAAACAATTACCGACACCGACTACGCCGATGACATAGCGCTTCTAGTAAATGCACCCGACCAAGCCGAAACCCTGCTACATAGTTTTGAACGAGCTGCTGCAGGCTTTGGCCTCCATGTCAATGCACACAAGACGGAATAAATGTGCTTTAATCAAACAGGTGACATCTCCACACTAAACGGTAGCTCCCGGGAACTAGGCAAATTCATCTACCTAGGAGGTAGTGTCTCATCAACCGAGGAAGACATCAACACGCGACTAGCAAAGGCACGGACAGCTAACGATAGCTATCGGTCATATGGAAGTCAGACCTGAACGATTAAATAAAACGCAGTTTCTTCCAAGCAGCGGTCGTGTCGATACTGCTATATGGATGCACAACATGGACGCTTACAAAATGTATGAAAAAAAAGCTTGACGGTAAATACACAAGAATACTGTGAGAAATATTGAACAAGTCATGGAGGCAACACCTCACAAAGCAGCAGCTGTACGGCCACCTACCACCCATCACGAAAACTATCAAAGACGAACCAGGCATGCGGGATACTACTGAAGAAGTAGGGACGAGCTCATAAGTGATGAAATTCGGTGGACCCCTTCTCTATGGACGAGCAAAGGCAGGACGTCCAGCTCGATCCTATATATAGCAGCTCTGTACCGAAACGAGATGTAGCCTTGAGAACCTGCTGGAAGCAATGGACGATAGGGACGGGTGCCGAGAGAGGGTCAGCGATATCCGTGCTGATGGCATGACGTGATGATGATGATGATGATGACACAGTTTAATTGTAAAAAAATATTTCTATTTTAAGCTATTCAGTTCAGACAAACAGTTATAATTCAAACAATTCAGTTTTGATGAGTATGGTTTTTGTTTACACAAAAATTAAATATCAAAATAGTTCTTTTAGTTCTATTTGATCCATAGATAGGACCTTATCATGTGCTACCACCCTGGTCAAGAGTGAACTTGGTAGCGATGGCAATGAAGGGGCGTTCTGCATTCCCCAAAGCTCCAGCATTACTGGAACCTCACCATCAGATAATTTAGTGTCGTGTCCAGGACATTCGTTGAGTGGGTCTTACTCCTCTGCAGAGGTGCACACGGTGTATTCTACAGTCCCAGTTGTCTGGGCCACCAGGGCACACGTTGGCGGGGTGTCTTACCCCTTTGCAGCAAAGCAGTCTGTATATTCTACAGCCCCCCCCTGTGGACTGGGGAAGATTCTCGGGTTCAGGTGTTTGTTTGAAAACGGACGATTGTGATCGTTTTGTTTCTTTTGAAGAACATTCATGAGTTATTTAATGCCAAAGCCATCCTTGTTGAAGTATAGTAGCGATACTTGCTAAGGGATAAGAGGGTTCATGCATTTCCCAATGGGATTAGTCGAAAAGTGGACGTAAAAACCCGACTGGATTTCGAACTCGCTTAAATCAAGGGCGCACTCGAGCTCTTTAACCATCACACCATGGGAACTTTCCCGCTGCTGTTTGGAGAATCAAAAGACGGCAATCATCTGTGAAAATGAACCAATCATTATGTTGTATGTATGCAAACTTCTTTCTTTCTTTCTTTCTTTCTTTTTTTCTTTCTTTCTTATATTTCCCTTTGCCTCAGTCAGTTCATATCTATCTATCTATCTTAGACTGTTTCTATGTATGTATGTATGTATGTTTCTTTCTTTCTTTCTTTCTTTCTTTCTTTCTTTCTTTCTTTCTTTCTTTCTTTTCCTTTGGCCCCAGTGGGTTCTTATCTATCTATCTATCTATCTATCTATCTATCTATCTTTGCTTCTTCGTATCTATCTATCTATCTATCTATTAGTCTTCATTTATATGTATGTATGTATGTATGTATGTATGTTTCTTTCTTTCTTTCTTTCTTTCTTTCTTTCTTTCTTTCTTTCTTTCTGTCTTATATTTCCCTTTGCCCCAGTCGGTTCATATCTTCATATCTATCTATCTAAGGTTGTTCCTATGTATGTATGTATGTATGTATGTATGTATGTATGTATGTTTGTTTGTTTGTTTGCTTCTTTCTTTCTTTCCCTTTACCTCAATCTGTTCATATCTATCTATCTATCTATCTATCTATCTATCAATGGTTCTTCATTTGTATGCATGTATGTATGTATGTATGTATGTATCTTTCTTTCTTTCTTTTTTTCTTTCCCTTTGCCTTTCTTTCTTTATTTCCCTTTGCCTCAGTCGGTTCATATCTATCTATCTATCTATCTATCTATCTATGATTCTTCAATTGTATCTATCTATCTATCTATCTATCTATCTATCTATCTATCTATCTATCTATCTATCTATCTATCTATCTATCTATCTCAGACTGTTTCTATGTATGTATGTATGTATGTATGTATGTATCTTTCTTTCTTTCTTTCTTTCTAAATTGTAGCTTCTAACAATAATCGAGCTTTGATTCAATTTAATTATACATCTAATTCTAATATTACCTTTCAATGATGATAGATCTAAGAAATTTTAGAGTAGATAAAATAAAACATCTAGCTACATACAGTTGGAAATAAAAATCAAATTGAATAATTACCAGATTGCTAGAACCTGACAATATGGATTATTACTCTTTTGAACTTCAATTCTACGGAAAAAAGAAGAAAGGAAGTTGTTAATACCAGTTATGCTGTTGTCAAAGCTTAACGATTGATGTTTGGGTGATATGGAACTTTAAAATACAAGCATTCTCTTGAAAAATAATCCAATTCTTCGGTATCATTGATGAAGATTTATTTATTTTTTTAACCAAAAATATGGAATTTCTTATGAAAAAAAACAAAAACAAAACAAAACTGAAAGACAAAGTAAAAAAAAAAAGAAAGAAAGAAAGAAAGAAAAGAGTGAGAGCAAAAAGCAGAAAGAAGAAAGATACAAAATTTTTAAAAAATCAATAAATTTCTAAATGCTGGTTTTATATTTGTTTATATAATTATATCTATTTATTCAATATATATTTTTGTAAAATAAAACAGATACACTTGGCGAAAATTTTCTTTACCAGGGAAATCTTTGTTCTCGCAAAAATGTCATAGTACAATTATGTTTTGTTAGTCGATGGTTTATGTTGTAGGTGACTCACCTATGAGCAGAATAATGGATTTACTCAAAAGGGTATATTAATCAAGAACTAAGCTTGTAGAGTGTAGAGCAGCACCAGACGTAGTAAGCACCTTGCCTGTCTTCGTGTACGTTGAACCAAGGAAACCCTCCTCAGAGACTTGGATACATTTGTGTGGCACTCATATCTCCGTGTTGAGTTATTTATTCATAGTCCCTTAATAATCGGTCATAACAGTTTATAGCATATCAACCATTCTGGGTTATTTCATGCCAAATCCCATTATATATATATATATATGAATATATATATATATATATATATATATATATATATATATATATATATATATGCTTTGTATGTATTTACAAACCCCTCTGCACGGGCAGGATGTGACACGAGGTCAATTTTTTAAGCAGAGTTTAAGTAAAGTTAGTAAAGTTGGTGACCTTAGTCGAGGGTGACCCGAAGGCCCCATTTTCGATAGCTACTACACCAAGGTGTAGGGGTGGGCGCTACTCCTTTACCCGAATTGCTCCACTTTACCCTTGATCCATACCTTAAAATGCTGAGTGTTAAGCAAGGAGGCATCAAGTACCATTTTTTGAGTCTTTGGTATGACTCGACCTGAGATTGAGCCCAGGTCTCCCGGGCCATTGGCGAACATAACCATTATGCCAATGTCTGGAGTTTAACAGGTTTTAATTCAGAGTTTTCCTTCTCCTTGACTGGTTGACTAATCCAGGCTAGAGAACACTTTCTGCCCTACAATTTATCCATGGTTTGAGGGAGAATAATTGGATTAATATCTTTCGCAATGTTGTTAGCACTATGTGAAATGCAATCAGCCTTGTTCAGGGTTTGAACTCGGGTTGCCGTGTCCATTGCCAACAACGACAACCATTAGACTACGGGTTCCTCTACTTCCTTTGTAAGTGAATATTTTGTAGGTAACTTTGTTTCTAAACGAGTTGGAGCTCATTTATTTGCACACAGTTAAACGGTTTCAAGTCTGGCTATCTATTTGAGACAATTCTATTACGAATCGTTTTCAAAGACCTATATAGTTTTGAATAATGTCTCTCAAACTCCCGTGAAAAACCTTTAGCTATCACTGGTGTTAGAAACTCGAAAATGAGTAAAATAATCCTTAGTTATAGATTGAACAGTTTTATTTGACACATAAATACGATCGCAAGTATTACCACTCCGGGTTAGAGTGGACCTGTGAGTTAATGGTTTTGAAGGAGTACCCCACGTTCTTCTAAGTTCCAGGACTGCAGTCTCACCATCATCTTGTCTTTCTTAACGTGACTGAGCCTCGGCCAAGGCTTACTAACACTTTTAGAATAAAAAAAAGGTTTCCGTGTTTGTCGCTAAAAGAAATTGAAAATTTTTGGGTATCACCTACCTTTTCAGCATAATGAGCTATTCCATCTGCCATATATGGCAGTAGCGGAGATCAATCTGGAATAATAAGCCTACAAGTCAGACCAGAAGAGCCGTTCCTATTGTTGAAGTATATCTTTAATCTATCACTAATCCTATGTTCTTATTACTAACCGTCTCTCTCTTGTAAATACTCTTTCCTATAAATATAACTATTTTCCACACATATCGTGGTTTGTCTTATTATTATTACTACTTGTTTTCACTAACCAGAAGACAACAAAAATAAAGCCGTGGAAATTCTATAGGTGCTAGGGCTTGACATGACCAACCGTTTGATCGAATCAAGCTTCTCTGACCGCCTATCTAGAACAATTTAGAGCCAAAATGCAGTGTTGCTGGGGTTGTAGGACCAATAAATACGTCGATCCCAGCAAACTTTTATGAAACCAGATATGTGACACAAATCAGGTGAAGAGGACAAAGCGAATTGTGAATTCAAATGCTAACTTTTACTTAGGGAATAATACAAAAATGATATCAAGCGAGTAGTTGGTCAGATGCATTTCATCTGCTCGTGCTTTAAAGTTGTGTAGCTAGTAGACTGAAAGACATGTTATATGATCTGAGTTGCAAGGCTGCTTTGCTTCAGAGGTCGGGAAAGCTATTTTACTGGAGAAGTCGACTTTGCTGCTTTGCGGAAGTCGGCATTGCTGCTTTGCGGAAGAAGACGATTTTATTGCTTTGCGGAGGTTGGCATCGTTGCTTTGCAGAAGTCGACTTTGCTGTTTAGCAAAAGATGACGTCGTTACATTGCAGGAGAAGTCAACTTTGCTGCTTTGCAGAATTTGGCGTCGCTTTTTTACAAGAGAAGTTGACTTTGCTATTTTGCAGAAAAAAGTCGACTTGGTTGTTTTGCAGAAGTTTGCGTCGCTGTTTTGCAGGATAAGTTAAATTTGCTGTTTTGCAATGGAGTCGACATTGCTGTTTTGCAGAAGTTGACGTCGCTGTTTTGCAGGAGAAATCAACTTTACTATTTTGCAGAAGTTGACTTTGCTGTCTTTTCAGAAGTTGGCGTCGCTGTTTTACAGGAGAAGTCGATTTTGCTGTTTTGCAGAAGTTGGTGCCGCTGTTTAGCAAGACAAGTTGACTTTGCTGTTTTACAGAAGTCGACTTTGCTGCTTTGTGGAGGTTTAGGGTCGCTGCTTTGCTGGAGAAGAGGACTTTGCTGCTTTGCAGAAGTCTGCGTCACTTCTTTGCAGGAGAAGTCTGCGTCAATGCTTTGCAGGAGAAGTCTAAGTTTCTACTCTAGTGTGTTCACTTGATGTGGATCAATTTTCCACCCTGAAAAGGGCTGTTAATGAGCGATATGAACATAGGCAATCCTAAATTACCAGTGGTAATTAAGTAAAGACCTGAACCAGAAAATGACTCTTGAAGTAAAGTTTGAGTTACAGATTGGTTAGATCTCTGTGTTCGCTCTTGGTGTCTGCGAAAAGGCGTCTGGTCGTCTATCCTTCATATCAGTAAAGGGATCAAATTATCCCTTCGCCTAGAGCCGCCACCCCCTGAGACTCGTTGCCGTCAGTGACTTCTGATTTTAGAGCGAAGATGGGCGGCTTCTCTGCGGGGCATGCATATGTTGAATTTCGGGCTGGATTCTTCTCTTTAATCCCTTTTGTGATAATTAAACAGCTCCTTACTCAGCTGTGAGAAGTTGTTGAATATTACTTGCTATATCCAACAGTCAGAAAATACTTCCGAGACGCCTCACAGAATTAATAGTCTCGATTATAGTTTCTGAGTGTGACGAATATGGCAATAGTGTTTGTGTTGATGCATGGATTCATTTCTGGTTGCAGTGGAAACTTCCTTTCACTGACAACATAGCTGATCTGAAGTTTCTTTCAATTGAAATTTCCAATATTTGTAGCTAATGGCTATGATACAGGTCACTTCATTACTTTGGCTACTGACGCACGGATTGCTCCTCCACAAGGATCCCATCATCACGCATTAAGGGTCTCCACTAACGGGATTTTGTTGGGGTAGGGTCTCCTCTATCGAGATGCAACCGACTGAGATGTTAAAAAATAAACCTGAACCTGAGCAAGAATAAATTAAACATGTTTACAGTCATAATCCATTTTCAAATTAATAGATAATGGTGCGCATATGTATATAACCCTTGGAGAAGCATGAATCCAAGTATCCTCCAGTAATAGGTACATAGTTGGGCAGACTGAGCTCTTTAACCTTGGTATGGCGATCACTCCAGGAGAAAGAAAATTCTGAATTCAAATCTGTTAAACTATGCTTAAAAATTTGACCTTGTGTCGCATCCTGCGTATGCAGAGGTATATATATATATATATATATATATATAAAGTAAGTAAAGTTGGCGACCGAAGTCGATGGTGACTCGAAGCCTCCCTATTCGATAGCTACTACACCGACGTGTATGGGATTGCTCCGCTTTACCCTTGATCCGTACCTTATATTGCTGAGTGTTCAA
>CAUZXS010004897.1:105000-137500 GCA_963585895.1 Sepioteuthis lessoniana
CATCTGCCATAGATCATAAAATAGACGTAATATGCATTCAAGAACACAGATACACACATAGCGTGGATATTAGATATCACGATACTGGCAATGGATGGACGCTAGCAACTGCATCCGCATGGAAAAACCCTGTCAATGCCCCGATAGGAGCGGTAGGTATGCTTATAGGACCACAAGCCCTAAAATCAGTTAATAGCATAGAGAAAATACACACAAGGATGATGGTAGCTACTTTTAATGGCAACCCCTGAGCAACAATCATCTCCTGCTACAGCCCTACCAATGTTAGTGAAGAAACTGAACTCATCACCTTCTACGATGAGCTATCCTCTCTTGTGCGTAGCATCCCAAAACACAACGTTCTCGTCATTGGATGAGATATGAATGCCCAAATCGGGAAAAACGGAAATCACAAATATAACCAACACAACTCCTCAAACAGGAATGGACAACATCTAACAGATTTCACGATAGAAAATAGATTAACATGCCTCAATACACCGTTTCAAAAAGGGAGGGAAAATTATGGACCTACACATACGCAAACAATACTAATGCACAGATAGACTACGTATTTATAAACAAGAAATGGAAAAATAGCGCAGTGAATTGCGAGGCTTGCTCCTTATTCGTGGGTGTACCCTCCGATCACCGAATTGTCACGGCAAAAATACGACGAGCATACGAAAGAATGCCACTCGAACAACGACCACCATACACTGTGACTGGGCCCTTCTTAATAACAAGGATATTAAAGATATATAAGTAAAAGCATTAAGAATATTATTCGATTTACTACAGGATAAGACAGAAATACGTTCTCCGAATGACGAATATGAGAATTTCGTCAATGCTCACCTAGAAGTAGCAGCGAAATACATACCAAAAAAACATAGAACTAAATGGGAGACATTATTGGCTTGAAAAAAAACGTGCAGACGAGAAAACTGCCCCCAAAAGCTATAGGAAGAACCCAACTAACACAAATGCCCTGAAACTAAAAAAAACACAACAGGAATTCGCAAGTATATACCTAAAAGAACAGAGAGAATACATACAAAATCAGATAGATAAGATTAAAGACTCACAGGATGAAAGACAATCTAGGATAGCATGGCAAACGATAAACAATGTTACAAACCAACATGAACGAATAAAACTGTGGAAACAGCATTTCCAGAATCTACAAGGAAACCCACCGAAAGTTACACATGAACCAATCACGAGAATTATTAGTAAGCGATTGGACATCAAACTAGGACCGTTCATTCAAGAAGAACTCGACTCAGTACTTAGAAAAATTAAAGATAGAAAAGCCGCAGGGCTTGACGAGATTCCCCCAGAAGTATGGAACCCAGACAATTCGATGACATACTGCTCTGACACTGTAAAGCAGTTTATAATCAGAATCCGATAGACAGATGGATGAAGGGATGCATCCTTCCTTTCCCTAAAAAAGGCAATCTCGGATTAGTCAAGAACTACCGAGGTATAACACTTACATCCATAGCAGCCACAATATACAATGCCCTACTACGCAACCGTATAGAACCCAAGATTGACAACATTCTTTGGAAGAATCAAAATGTCTTCCAGAGAAATAGATCCACGACCTCAAAAAATCCGTAGAATTCTTGTAGGCGTATGGGCCAAAAATATACCGGCAACAATATTATTTGTCGACTTAAACCATAACTTTGATTCCATTCACAGAGGGAAGATGGAGCAAATTCTACTCGCATACGGCATACCAAAAGAAACCGTCGCAACCATATTGATTCCCTATTAAAACACCAAAGTGAAAGTACGTTCTTCAGGTGGAGACACAGACTACTTCGACATTGTTGCTAGAGTACTTCAAGGAGACAGACTTGTCCCATCCCTTCTTATCATCTGTCTAGACTACGTGCTTAGAACATAGATCGATAAAATCAAAGAAAACGGTTTCGAGCTGATAAAGGAAAGAAGCAGAAAGTACCCTGCAAAAACAATTACCGACGCCGACTACGCCGATGACATAGCGAATCTGGTAAATGCACGCGCCGAAGCCGAAATTCTACCGCATAGTCTAGAACGAGATGCCGAAGCAGTGGCCTCCATGTCAATGCACACAAAATGAAATATATGTGCGACATCTCCACACTAAACGGCAGCTATCTAAAACTAGTAGACAAGTTCACCTACCCAGGAAGCAGTGTCTCATCAACCGAGACAGACATCGACAAGCGACTAACAAAGGCATGGATAGCTATTGATAGGTTATCGGTCACATGGAAATCAAACCTGACCGATAAAAAGTAATGCAGTTTCTTCCAATTGATAAGACATAATTAGGTGCTACTTCTTCGGGTCAGAGTGGAAATGGGAGTAATGGTAATGAAGGCGTACTTCCCATTGCCCAAAGCTCCACGACCAGAGCCTCACCATTAGATGCAATCTAGTGACATACGGAGGACATTGGTTCTATTTGACCCAATGATGGGAACTAATCATGTACTACAACTACAGGTCTGAGTGAAACTGGGAGTACTTCACATTTCCCAAAGCTCCAGAATGGGAGAATCAACATCAGAGAGTTTAACGTCAAAGCATGGTACCCGTTGGGGGTGGGGAGTCTTACCCATCTGCAGAGATGCAGTTGGTGTATTCTTCAACCCCAGCCGACCGAGTCACAGGTCACTCGATGGGGTAGTCTTACACCACCGCAGAGATACAGTCGGTGTGTTCTACTGCCCTTGCCGACCAAGCCAAAGTTCACTTGTTGGGGTAGTCTTACTCAACTGCAGAGATGTAGTGAGTGTATTCTACAGCCACAGTCGACGGAGCCACAGGTTACTCCTTGAGGGAGTCTTACCCCACCGCAGAGATAGTCGGTGTATTCAACTGCCTCAGTCAACCAAGCCACAGGTCACTCGTTGAGGGAGTCTTACCCCACCACAGAGATGCAGTCGGTGTATTTTGCAGTCCCAGCCGACTGGGCCTCAGGACACTCGTTGGGGGAGTCTTATCCTACTGCAGAGATGCAGTCGGTGTATTCTGCAGCCTCACCAAAAGCCGTCCTTATGTTATTTAAGAGGGTTTAGGCCTTTCCAAAGGGTATCAGTCTGAACTGAAGAGCAAGCTCAAATTGAACGTTATTTCCTTTTGACAACGCAATGCAACCCAAGGATATCAGTCCAAAATTGAACGTTTGTGTGTGTGTGTGTGCGTGTGTTTGTCTACCTACACGTCAAATGTTCGTCGATCCAAAGAGCAAGCTCAAACTGAATATATACTAAAGACATCTCAATACCGTTGTAAGAGGGTCATTTACAAAGCTTAGCTTAGTTGTTGCCAAAGTTTAGGGTGCCCAACTCACAACGATGATCAACTCATCTAGCTTGTTAACAATTACACCACGTGCGATCTTTAATTTGCATATGCTAATCAAGCCATGGAATATCCTCAGGTTTATCTTGTCGGTATTAAAGTCTGTTATTTCCTTTTGACAACGCAATGCAACCCAAGGATGTCAGTCCAAAATTGAACGTTTGTGTGTGTGTGTATGTGCTTGTCTACCTACACGTCAAATGTTCGTCGATCCAAAGAGCAAGCTCAAACTGAATATATACTAAAGACATCACAATACCCTTGTAAGAGGGTCATTTACAAAGCTTGGCTTAGTTGTTGCCGAAGTTTTGGGTGCCCAGCGAGAATCGAACTCACAACGATGATCAACTCATCTAGCTTGTTAACAATTACACCACGTGCGATCTTTAATTTGCATATGCTAATCAAACCATGGAATATCCTCAGGTTTATCTTGTCGGTATTAAAGTCTGTTATTTCCTTTTGACAACACAATGCAACCCAAGGATTTAACTCTTCTTATCATTCCAAAATTCTAAAAACATACTTTATTCCCTTTAAATTTCAAACAAAGACACCGTCAAGTTCCTCTCTCAAGGCGGGAAAATCTTACTAAAAAAAAAAAAAAAAAAAAAAAAAGAAGAAAATCTGCACATGCGCTGAATGAAGAAAGCTCTTTTTCAACTTTTCAACCTGCCGCCAACTTAAGTGATTCTTTATTTTTTTTTTTTAACGCATCATGTTTGATTATAAAAATCCAGAGATATCGTTGGCAAGAAACTCACGCAATATTGTACCGAACTTTTTATTTTTATTTATTTTTAAAACTATTTCATTTATCTTATTTTTAATTTTTTATCGTATAAAATATTCTATTGGTTATTTCATCCAATGTCATTTTTTCCTTTTAACCTCGTTCTGAAAACAAGATAGACACAGAGAGAGAGAGAGAGAGAGAGAGAGAGAGAGAGAGAGAGAGAGGGAGGGAGAAGGGAGTGTTAAGATGCTGACTTAAAGGAAAGATTGCGTTTCGTAATGACAGACGATTTATTTGGGGTGAAAGGGTTTTATATACTTAGGAGGGAAGAAAACTGTCGTAAGATGGATTGGAAAACAAGGAGACAATGTATATTTGCAGCAACAACCATAATAAAATGGTATCGTAGCTTATATATATATATATATATATATGTCTGTTTATTTAATAGCACATCAACTCTCTTGGGTTATTTATTGCCAAATCCATCCTTCTAAAAGAACAGTACTATTTAACCGACAGCTGGGAGGATAAGGGGGTTCATAACTTTCCAAAGGGTATTTGTCCGAAAGTGAACAACGCAATTGGAGTTCGAACTCGCTTAGTGCGATTCTCCCGGCCGGCGCATTAACCATTACACCACAAAGACATCTTCACATATGTTTTTGTGTGTATATATATATCTATGCGTAGGTTTGTATGTCCGTGTCAAAATGAATTACGACGTTTGATATTTCTCCAACTTCCGACCAGGTCCGATTTGACAAAAGTTCTTTTTTGGTGGCGAGCCATGCGCGAATCGGGACTCATGTGTGGGCGTCGCAAAGAAGGTTCGATCCCGTTTCTCAGTTGTAGGGCGCCCTAGGCACCAAGTAAATAACGCAGCCCTGTCAATAAATTATTAGACAAGGTGGTTATCACAATAATATGCACCGGCGCAAACGCCTGGTGGTTCCCAGAAAAACGAGGGAAACAAATTAAAGCGTTTATTTGAAAAAAAAATGTTTACTTTAAAAACTATTAACTTGTCCTGGATATGACACTAAACAATCTGATGGTGAGGTTCCAGCAGTGCTGGAGCTTTGGGGAATGCGGAGTACCACTTCATTGCCATCGCTCCCAGGTCCACTCTGGCCCGGAGTGGTAGCACCTAATAAGGGTCCTATTTGTGGGTTAAATAGAACTAACAGCATACTTATGCTAAAATGAATTGAGTTAACTAAATAGCTTGAAATAGAAACGTTTTTGACAATTAAACCGTACTTACACTTAAACTGCGTGCTTATGCTTAACTGAATTATTTCAAATAGTACTGTTTTTCGACATTAAAACTGTATTTACACTTAACTGAATTATTACATATAACTGCTTGAATAGTTTGAAATAGAAATTTTTTTGACAATTAAACTGTGTACTTATGCTAAAGTGAACTGTTTTCAATAGAACAGATTATTTACATAAAAATGGATTTGGCGTTAAATAACCTACAAAGGTTGATATGCCATAAAACAAAACAAACCAACCAAAACAGACAATACTCCTTTTTATATATGAATATATATATATATTTACTAATTTAATGTCAACCAGCATTCACGGTTACCAGGAAAAAAGAAAAAAAAAACCCGCCAAGAACAAGAGATGAAAATATCTCGAATCACCGACCGGGGGAAAAAGAAAAAATATCATAGGACTAAAAGAAAGACAAGGCCAACTCCGTCACACCAGTTGAAAAAAATCAAGAGATATGCAGTCAGTTGGTCAAAAGAAAACTAAAACCCACTGTAAACGCGGCAATGCTACAATTACAAGAGTGCTCAACACGAGTGGAGCCAATTATAAAATTAACTTAAATTACGAGTCGGAAATCTCCTACTAAAGTTTCACCTTAAAGATATATATATATATATATATATAGTTCACCTATAAATGAATTCACGCGAACCGATTTTTTATCAACTCAAATTATCTTTTGAATAAAAGATGAAAGGGCATATCCATATTTACCAAACCCTCCGCTCGGACAGGATATGACACAATGTCAATTTTTAAGCGGAGTTTAACAGGTTTGAATTCAGAGTTTGCCTTCTCCAAGACTAGTTGCCTCAGCAAGGCTGAAGAACCCAGTCTGCCGAACTATTTACCCATAGCTGGAGGGAGAACAATTGGATTTATACCTTGTTTCACAAGGGTATTAGAGCTATGTGAAATGCAATTAGCCTTGTCCAGTATTTGAACTCGTGTCGCCGTGTCCATTTCCTAGGACGATAACCATTACACCGCCGGCACCTCATATTTATGTCATATCAACCATTCCGGGTTGCTTAATGCTAAATTCTGTTCATATATATATATATATATATATGTGATCCGTAATAGTTTGTAGGTAACATTAATCTTAAGTAAGCAAGAGTCCATTTGTTTGGACACCGTTAAACACTATTGATAATTGCTATTTATTACTTGAATGCAGTAAAATAGTTTCATGTATTACTATCAGTCCCTAATAGTTCTATTTACCCACAGTTAAATGGTTTCAAGTAATGATATCTAACACAATTTGCGCAGAGGATAGAGGCGTTGAGTCTCTACGGTTCCAAGTGAGCATTGTCAGAAGATAGCGGTTTCAATTCCTACCCAAGCCGGCCAGAGGTTTACTTGGTCAAAAATCGTGGTGCGATAGACAACAACTATGGAAGGCAGTAATTACTGGGGATACGGTTATAAGACTCGGCATTCCAATCCGAGGTCGCGGTAAATCACCTGAAGAAGGCCAGAAGTGAAATTTGGCCGAAACGTAGTGAAAGAAGAAACAACACAAAAACTACCAAGATGAGGACAAAAAGTCCGCAATAAATAAAAAATTAATTCTCACAATTATTTCAATTTGCTCACAGTTAATTGGTTGCCCAGTCAGCTGGGGCTGTAGAATACACCCACTGCACCTCTGCACAGGGGTAAGAACAACCCAACGAGTGTTCGGTGTATGACACTAAACAATCTGACGGTGAGGTTCCAATGGTGCTGGAGCCTTGGGGAATGCGGTGTATCCCGTCATTGCCATCGCTCGCCAGTCCACAAGTCCAAAGAGACGCAGGCTTGGCTTCAGAAGGAGTGCTACGTTTTGTACCCTTCTCTCACTGGATCCCTCCTCCTCCGACCTGAACCCGCTGGACTACTTCGTTTGGTCATACGTCGAGAACATCATCAACATGGGCTCTCACAACACCAAAGCCAGCCTGATCGCCGCCATCGGCCGAGTATTTGCTGAGCTCCCACCGGCGCTTGTGGAAAAAGCATGCTCCCAATTCCGGATCCGTATCGAGGCGTTAACTGAAGCTGAAGGCGGCTACATTAAATCAAGTTACCTGAATTGACTTTTTCCATAAAAGTTTTAAAATAAGGCTGTAGTGTTGTTTTCTTTAGGATGACAATTTCATCGTTCTACCCTGTATTGCTATATATCTTATTTTTACGATTTCAGGTTCAAATGATCACCTACAGCAGCAATTGGAATACACTCTACTAAAGCCTGATTGTCACAGCTGGTGAATTTCAAAAATGCAATTTGGATTTGCTGACAATTTAGAAGAACGATATGTAATAAAATTCTGTTTTAAACTTGGAAAAAATCCTACAGAAACGTATGGAATGCTTCAGACTGCTTTTCGACCATCTTGCATCAATGGAGCATCAGTTTTTGAGTGGCATAAGAGATTCAAGGAAGGCACAGAGTCTGTGAGGGATGATGAGAGAAGCGGGAGGAGTAAGGAAGTCAATACACGAGAGTTGATTGGCCAAAGGGTTAGGGTTACTATGTTGAGGTTTTAAGGGAGTTCAGGAAGAGATTCTGTCGGAAGAGGCCTGCATCTTCAAATCGCGTCAGTGGCATTTCCACCAGGAAGATGCACTAGTCCACAACTCCATCATTGTCACTGACAATTTGACCAAGACGGGCATCAAGACAGTTCTTCACCCTCCCTATAGTCCAGATCTTGCTCCGTGTGACTTTTGGTTATACCCTAAGCTCAGAGGCTGTCGTTATGAGACAACTGAGGAGATGAAAGAGGCTATGACGAAGGTCATTGACACTCACACAAGAGGACTTCTATGGGGCATTCCATAAGTTGTTGGAACGGTACAACAAGTGTATTGCAGCCGGAGGAGATTACTTCGAAGGGGACTAGAGTTTCATGTGTGTACTATCAATAAAAATGTGTACTATCAATAAAAATGCCTGGAAACTTTTTTCAATGATCCTCGTATATATATATATATATATGTGTGTGTGTGTGTGTGTATTATAAAAGTCTTGGTTGTCACTAAATCACTTTGTGGGTTTGCGTCGAATTAAGTGCAATATAATATGGAGAGTGCTCAATATCTAGGAGAGAGCAATTATTTAATAATAATAATAACAAATAAATAAATAAATATATATTAGATATATATATTAAATTATGGAATTTAGACTGCGACCCTTGGGTTACACGGAATTTTTTCGAAAAGCTCCATGAAACCCAAGGGTCTCAGTCTAAATTCCATGAATTGAATACATATATCTAATATATATTTATTTATTATATATATATATATATATATATATATAATGATAATTGAAAAGTAACTTCTGATTTTAAAATTCTCATGATTTATTTATTAACCATAATTTCTACAAGAATTAGATATGAAAAGAGAGCGTATAGTATGAAGTTGTATCTAAAATACACAATGGGCACCAGCATTTGCCACCATCTTCTAAAAATACTCAGTAACTGCTTCAACTGATTTCACCAGAAACTCTCGAGGGATTGAAGACATAACTTCTCGTATTCGCCCTTCAAGTTATTCCAAAGTCGTTGGTTTGGTAGAGTAGGGTTGCGCCTTTAACCAGTCCCAACGAAAAAAGTCAGAGGGTGTTAAGTCAGGGCTACTGGCCGACTACTGATGTGGATAAAGACGACTCATACATCTCCGAGAGAAATGGGCATTCAGCCATTCATGAATTTTTACAGGAAACCGTAGAGAAGCGGCATCTTGTATGAAATTCAAATCTTCAATATTCTCCCAACTATTCATGACTGGCTAGATTTCATCTTGCGACATGGTTTCGGCATTCATTGTATCGCGAATAGAGAGTTACTTTACAATCATCAGGTAATACCGCTTATTCAGAAGTTCACCCATCATAGAAGACAGCAATATTATAATTATCTTTATTTTTTTAAAGAATCTATTTTGTAATTTTTTACAGTCTGTAATTTCCGAAGATAAAAAGACTGAGGTTTGAAAATCAATGTGCCTAAGTAGTAATACTGAATTTGTAACCACTACATAAATTGTTTTCAAAATAATTTAATTATTGTTGCTATTATCTGACACATTATGTGGTTCCAGACTACAGTCTTTTCTTATTTAATAAAATACATGGCTATAAAAAAAGGGAATTTTATTAACAGCTATTCCAGTGATTTGAATTGTGGACTGTTCGAATTTATACATATATATATATATATATATATAGGTTCAATCCCAGGTCACGTCATACCAAAGACTTTATAATTACTCTCTCTCTCTATCTCTCTCCCCGCCTCTCTCTCTCTCTCCGTCTCTCTCTCTCTCTATATATATATATATATGGCGTTTTTGTCCTTATCTTTTCATACATTCCACACTTTGAAACGGTTGCCGCTAACGAAGAAAGAAAGTGAAAAATCACCGAGGGAAATTCAGGAAAATATTTTCTCGGTGATTTTGAGAATGTTCCAAGAGGGGACGGGATTTATCGATAAACTGTCAATGCTCGTGTATAGGTCGAAGGGGCGGGCGGGGCACCAGTCGGTTCGTGAGAAGGATAGGAACGGAAGATAGAGAAAAGAGTCGGCTGCACGGAGAAAACAGCGTAAAAAGAATGGGATACAGATTTCCAAATATAAAGTGTTGAAATAGTCCAATACATCCTTGTATGAGTCGATTTCGTGGAAACGTCTTATTTCTACTCTTGGCTAATAAATTTTATTGACAATACGCCAACACTTAGATCGATTCCAAATTGTACTGAATAGATCTCTCCTGATGACCCATATTACACTCATGTATTTTGGGCATATATATATATATATATATGTGTGTGTGTGTGTGTTAGGTTATTTGGTTTAATTGCATATCAACCATTATTATCATTTATATATATATTTTTTTTTCATTTTTTTAACTGCCTGATGATTGTTGTTTTGCAAAAAGTTCCATGAAACACAGGGGTCGCAGTCTAAATTCCATGAATTAAAAAATATATACCTAATATATATTTTATTATTATTATATCTATATAATAGCTCTATGCTAGATATTGAGCATTCTCCATATCATATTGCACTTGGTTCGATGCAAACCCACAAAGTGATTTTGTGAAAACCAACGCTATTATAATATATATATATATATATATATATATATATATATATATATATATATATATATGATTAGTAAATAAATGGTTTGTAGGTAACTTTACTTTTAAATGAGTTAGAGCCCATTTGCTGGTACACAGTTGAATGGTTTCAAGTATTGCTATCTAACACTAATAATTCTATTTAATGTCAATCATTTGTTTGCCCATAGATTAACGCTTTGAAAATTTTGCTATTTAATACTAATAATTTTAATTACATCATTCTTTTGTTCGTACACTGTTAAATTGTTTTTAGTATTGCTCTTTAAAATTACAAATTCATTTTATCAAATGTTCCTGTGTGATATAACTAATTTCCATATAGCTGTATGGTATCAAAAAACTGAACAGTGCTGTTTGACCCATATATGGGAGCCTAACAGATACCACCGCTCTGGATCAAAGTGGAACTGGGAGTAATAGCTATGAAGGAGGTGCCCGTGGTGTAATGGTTATCGTCGTAGGGAATAAATCTTGGACGAAACTGATTGCATTTCACATAGCACTAATACCCTTGGGAAAGGTATGAATCCAATTATTCTCCCTCCAGCTATGGGTAAATAGTAGGACAGACTAAGTTCTTTAGCCTTGGTTAGGCAACTAGTCTAGAAGAAGGAAAACTCTGAATTCTAACCTGTTAAACTCCGCTTAAAAATTGACATTGCGTCATATCCTGCCCGACGGAGGGGTTGGGTAAATTGGAGTAATGGCTATGAAGGGCCTCTTCATATTCCCCAAACTCCAAAACTGTCAATTTAATGTCATGCCAAGGCCATACACACACACACAAACAAACATATATATATATATATATATATATATATATGTGTGTGTGTGTGTGTGTTTGCGGTCCTATGCTTGTCACGGAGCCCAATGTGGTGTGACTACTGGTCACAGTACTTGTGGCTATTTTGTTCGTGACAACCACATTAACTTCCGACTGTTTGCTTTGTCAAATCCTTCCGTGCCTACGTTCTGTTTGAAAGATCCACGGAGAGGGGTTGACACAATTTAGGCGGATCTTCTTCCGAGGGTCAGGTAATATGAGTGGCTAGATTGTCTAGCAACTCAAATAGAGAAAACTCGTTGTTTAACAACAACAACAAGAAAAATCATTTTTATTGAAACACGTTTGTGGGTCAATAAATAACAAACAAACGAGGTTTGCTTTTCTGGCAAACGGAAGAAGAAATAATATCGAGAGAAGAAGAGTGACGATGAGGTGCGGTTAGAGTAACACTAACGTCTCTAAAGTCTGGGACTTTGAATTTTTGTGACGTCTGAAGGTTGTTTGGAGTGCCTCGGGTCTAGAATAGAGGAAATGCTTCTTTAGCAGTCTTGAGTTTCTTCTTGGTTCCTTTACTCATCCTCTCAGATAATTTGTTTTCTTATCCCATTTTTATAGATTAATATCTGGATTAAAAATGGTTTCTGATTGGTGGTCTAATAAGAGACAAGTAGGAGTCATATTCCCATTGGTCAGCCAATCTTAGTTCAGGATTATAACTTACTGGTATAAGAAGAACCCTTTTTAGATGTTTTGACTAATGGGGACAGGTTTAGAGCAATGGGGTTGAACGAAAGAATTCTCAGCCTCATCTGACTGGGTGAGCCATGTCCAGCTCACCTTTATTTAGAGTGGAGCAAAATTAAATCTCCCTTTTGACATTGACCTTCAAGATAATGACTAGAAAAATATGTTTTACGAAATGAACCTTTCATCATTGTGATTGAAGAAGTTAGTTGACAATCGAAAAATTAGATAATTAGATAAATATATATATATATATATATATATATATATATATATATATATATATATATATATATATATTAATTTTCATATATTTCATAAATTCTAATTCTCATATATTAACTAATTAAGTACTTAACAGCAGGTCGTGTCACACACACACACACACACACACACACACACATATATATATATATATATATAATTCAACTATAGATAAAAGCGTCCCTTTAATGCCTTTTTCACACACACACACACACACACACACACACACACACACACACACATATATATATATATATATATATATATATATATATAAATATGAAAAACGACCCCGGACTTGTGGGCTTCCTATTACAATATCGCCTCGAAGATCTTTCTATTTAGGACAGAATGAAGAATGTTGAATATATTTTGTGCTCTATTTTGAGTTCTTGTGATTGATTGATGATTGGTTGTTTGGGTTTTATGGCATATCAACCGTTGTTGGTTATTTAATGCCAAATCCATTTTTAAACAAATAAACAGTTCTATTACAAACTATTCAGTTTAGCATGAGTACACAATTTAATCATCAAAAACATTTCCATTTCAAGCTATTCAGTTTAGTCAAACAGTTCTAATTCAAACAACCCAGTTTAACATAAGTATGCAGTTTAGTTCTATTTAATCCATAGATAGGGCCCTATCAGGGGCTAACACTCCGGGACAGAGTTGAGCTGGGAGCGATGGCAATGATAGTGTACTCTGCATTGCCCAAAGCTCCTGCATCGCTGGAATCTCGCAGTAGATTGTTTAGTATCATATTCCGGACACTCGTTTGGGGTAATCTTACTCATCTGCAGACATGCAGTCGGTGTATTCTACTACCCCAGCCGAATGGGCAATACATCATCATCATCATGTAGTGTCGTTGGCACGGATATCCCTGACCCTCTCTCGCCACATTTCCCTATCTTTCATCGCCTCTGGCAGGTCTTCAGGGCTACATCCCGTATCCTCACATAGCTGCTGAATGTATGTTTGTGCTGGTCGTCCTGCTTCTGCCCGGCCATATGTGGGGGTCCATAGGAGTACATCGCTTATGAGTACATCGCTTCTCCAGCAGTGTCCTGCATGTCTGGTTCGTCTAACTTGGATAGTTTTCGTGATGGGAGGCAGGTGGCAGTATATTTGGTGTCTTGTGGGGTGTTGCCACCAGGACTTGTTCAATATTGATCGCAACATTCTTGTGTAATTGCCGTCTAGCTTCTTTTCGAGCCGTTTTGTTAGCGTCCATGTAGTGCATCTATACAGCAGTATCGATTCGACTGCTGCCTGGAAGAAACTGCGATTCATTTTATCGGTTAGGTCTGATTTCCATATTATTGATAGCCTATTGATAGCTGTCCATGCCTTCGTTAGCCGCGTGTCGATGTTCTTTTCGGTTGATGAGACGCTATAGAGTTAAATATTAAAAAAGAGTTTTATTTCAATTAATTCCGTTTAGCATAATAAATATGAAGCTTCAATATCAAAACAGTTCTATTTTAAAAAAAAGTAATTTAGTAAAAATACGCAGTTTAAATACTAAAAACAGTAAATTAAAAAAAAAAACACGGTTTAGTTCTATTTAACCCATAGATAGGAACCTTATCAGGTGCTGCCACTCCGGGCCAGAGTGGAGCCAGGAGCGATGGCAATAAAGGAGTACTCCGCATTCCCAAAAGCTCCAGCATTGCTGGACCCTCACCGTCCAATTGTTTAGTTTCTTATCCAGAACACTCGTTAGTGAGGTGTGTGTTACCCCTCTGCAGAGTAGCATTTGGTGTATTCTACAGCCCCAGCCGACTGGGCAAGAGCTCATTTGTTTGCACACAGTTATATGGTTTCAAGCGTTACTATTTGATACTGATTCAATTTAATATTAATCATTTGTTTGAACTCACTTAAGTTTCAAGTACACTAAAAACGTAAGTTTTATTAAATAGTTCTATTTCACCCATCGATTGGACACTGACTGCTACTATATTTCCGGGCTACTGTGGATCGTGGAGCAATGACGAATAAAGTGTATTCTACATTTTTAAAGCTCTAGAACAGAAGCCTCACCATCTGATGGTTTTGTTTCACATCCAGGAAATCGTTAGTGGATGGGTGAGTTATTACAGGGGCCCGACAATATTTTTCGGACACTTTAGTATTCGACTTTCCGAGTACCATAGAGTGGCGAAATTCCTTCAATAGAATAGCATAAACATATAACGACAATACCTGTAATAAAAATGGAAGAAAATCGATTAGGTAAGGAAAAATATTTAATTTTCATCATTTTTTACAGAACACACGCGACATTATTTTTCGGACATCGTTGAAAAACTGTAATATCACCTTTCTTCTCAATAACTTTTATCAATCTCTCTTCATAATGATCAAACATATACACAATAACATCTCTACGTGTTTCTATTAGTTGTTTTTTGGCTCCGAGTATTCGTTCCCATAGTGAGCCTCTTTCGTTATTTCAGGTCCATCATAGACAAGTTGCGCAAGCATTTCCCAAACATTTTCTATCAAATTTAGATTTGGGCTTCTTGCAGGCCATTCCAAAGTAGTCATATTCACTTTAGCCATCCATTCTTTCATGAGTTTTGACACATGGATGCTGCAATTGTCTTGCTGTAGAACGAAATCATTCCCCATCTCTCTTCTTATCCTTGGTAGGGCTTTCTCGTCCAGCAACTGTTTGTAGATTTCGCTGTTCTGTCGTCCTTTCAGCCACTCCAACCATATATTTCCATTAGCAAAGATCATACCCCAAACCATAACTCCTCCTCCTCCCATCTGTCGTTTGTTCAGTACAACAGGCTCATCCCTTCTCGACCAAGTACATTATCCATTGGGCCCATCAAACTTGAAACGCTTCTCATCA
Organism: Sepioteuthis lessoniana; assembly: GCA_963585895.1. NCBI lineage: Eukaryota > Metazoa > Mollusca > Cephalopoda > Myopsida > Loliginidae > Sepioteuthis > Sepioteuthis lessoniana. The sequence continues at coordinate 120,224 of CAUZXS010004897.1, forward strand.
GTAAATATAACCTTCTTAAAGTCAACATGCTTTGTTAACCACATTTTAGCACACTCCAATCTTGCTCCTTTATGTTTCTTTGTTAGTGTAATTTTTTCTTAGCCTTTGCTTACTTCAAACCAATCCTATGCAGCGTTCTTTGTACTGTTCGGACGTTTACATCCAATTCACATTTCTCCTTCACTTTTCTTGCTGTAACTTTTTCTCCAGATGTCAAAAGCCGTGTCACAGTCCTCTTCATTCTCCTTTCAGTCCTCTTGCTAATTGATCTTTTCTGCCCTCTTTTCTTTTTCCGCTCGGAGTTTGTCTTCAACATGTATTCGACCGTTGATTTCGACAGCTTCAAATCCATGGTGATCCTTCTGATGCTGAGGCCATCTTCCCGCTTCTTCCGTGCCAAAGAAACGACTTCTTTTGAATGCATTTTACCTCCTTAAACTTAATTGTTTTGCCAAGAAATGTCCGGACTATTTACGCTGTTAGATTGTCCTATGTTAACATAGTAGTAGGGGTGCCAGTGCCCCAGAACAGTGTACAAGCAGAAAATTTGCATACAGCAACATATACATGAACATAGCTCTTAATAAAATAGGATTTTTTGTCATGTCCGAAAAATAGTATCGCGCAAGTTTTCGCAAAAATCACAAAAAACTGAAATTATGAAAGCCAAATTAAAAAAAAAATGATTACACTAGTAGTGGATTTTCACTCCTCAACTACGTACTTACAATCTCAAAAGTTTTTGGCACTAGTGACCACCTTGAAGTACTTTTTTCAAAGTGTCCGAAAAATATTGTCGGGCCCCAGTACCCCTCTAAAGAGATTGCAATCGTCATATTTTCAGCCTCACCTGACTGAGTTGACTATGAAGGAGTACTCCACATTCCCCAAAGTGCTAGTATGGCTTAATGTCCTATCCAAGACATGCGTTAGGGGTGGGTCTTACGACTTGGCAGGGCTGTAAGTATTTTATTTATGGATCAAATAGGACTGTTTTCAAATTATTAGATAGGAATACTTAAAATCATTTACAGGAATACTTTTGGAGGTGCCCGTGGTGTAATGGCTATCGTCGTGGGAAATGGACACGGTGACTCGAGTTCAAATCCTGGACGAGAATGATTGCATTTCACATAGCACTGATACCCTTGGGAAAGGTATGAATCCAATTATTCTCCCTCCAGTTATGGGTAAATAGTAGGACAGACTAGGTTCTTCAGCCTTGGTGAGGCAACTAGTCTAGGAGAAGGCAAACTCTGAATTCAGACCTGTTAAACTCCGCTTAAAAATTGGCCTTGTGTCATATCCTGTCCGAGCGGAGGGTTTGGTAAATAGGATTTATAGGAATACTTTAAACTATTGCATACAAATTCTTTTAGTTTTATTATTAGTCAATTGAAGAGATTAATAATTATTATTATTAGGTAGTTAGTCTATGGAACTGCTTGCAAGTAAAATTTTTAGCCAAAACCAAAACAAAGCAAAAGATAATTGCTTTAGCATTACAAAGAGGTTTTTTCTTAAAAGGATCATATGCATTTTTATGGTATTGGCTCTCAAACGTCGTTGTCTCTCTATCCCAGTTGGCTGCAGCTGTAGAATACACCGACTGCACCACTACATAGGGGTAACCCCCCTCCAATGAGTGTCCTGCATATGACACTAAACAATCTGATGGTAGTTTCCAGTGATTCTGGAGCTTTGGGAAATGCGGAGTACACTTTCATTGCCATCGCTCCCAGGTCCGCTCTGACCCAGAATGGTAGCACCTGATAGGACCCTATCTATGGGTTAAATAGAACTAACTGCATACTTATGCTAAACTGAATTCTTTGAATTAGAACTGTTTTACTAAATTGAATTGCTTGAAATAGGAATATTTTTGACAATTAAACGGTGTACTTACATTTAAACCTCGTGCTTATGCGAAACTGAATTGTTTGAAATGGAACTGTTTTTGATATTGAAACTCTACTTATACTAAACTGAATTGTTTGATATAGAACGTCTGTGCTTATACTAAACTGAATTAGCAGAATTAGAACTGTTTGAATAAATTTAATAGCTTGAAATAGAAATGTTTTTGACAATTAAATTGTGTACTCAAGCTAAACTGAATTGTTTGAAATAGAACTGATTATTTGTATAAAAATGGATTTGGTGTTAAATAACTTACAAAGGTTGACATACCATAAAACCCAAACAAACAAACAACCACCAACATTGTTGTCTATCAGGCGTTTTCCGTCTGAAAAGCAGATTTTTTGTCTTAATATGCACAGGATTGACAGATTTCATCAAACATAGAAATATTTTACCCCCCATTAATTTTAAGAAGGTCAGACTTCCATTTATAGGTCAATAAATCCGCTTAAAGATTATTTCTATTGGCAATAGTTACATAAAGCGATCATTGTTTTTCAAGGATTATCTTCAGTTATTAAAATGATAGCTTTTATTAACTGATGAAATAACCCAAGGTTTGATTGTTTACCAAGGATTATCTTCAGTTATTAAAATGATAGCTTTTATTAACTGATGAAATAACCCAAGGTTTGATTGTTTACCAAGGATTATCTTCAGTTATTAAAATGATAGCTTTTATTAACTGATGAAATAACCCAAGGTTTGATTGTTTACCAAGGATTATCATCAGTTTCTTAAAGCTATCATTATTTTATAATGATTTTCATTATTTACTTAAATCCGTCATTGTTTTCAAAGGATTATCACTAGTTACTTAACGCTATCATTTTTTCCCAGGATTATCTTCTGTTACATAAAGCTATGATTATTTTCCAACGATTATCATGTACTATTTGGTTTATGGAGGTGCCTGTGGTGTAGTCGTTATCGTCGTAGGAAATGAACACGGCGACACGAGTTCAAATCCTGGACGAGACTGATTGCATTTCACATAGCACTTATGCCCTTGGGAAAGGTATGAATCAAATTATTCTCCCTCCAGCTATGGGTAAATAGTAAGACAGACTAGGTTCTTCGGCCTTGGTTAGGCAACTAGTCTAGGAGAAGGAAAATTCTGAATTCAAACCTGTTCAACTCCGCTTAAAAATTGACCTTGTGTCATATCCTGCCCGAGCGGAGGGGTTGGTAAATAGTATCATGTACTACTTGGATCTTTGATTGTTTTCCAAGGATTATCATCAGCTATTTTACGCTATCATTGTTTTCCAATGATTTTTATTAGTTACCTAAATCCGTCATTGTTTTCAAAGGATTATCATCAGTTACTTAAAACTATTATTGTTTTTCAAGGATTATCATCATTATCATATATATATATATATATATATACGGGTCGTTCAACAAAAAAGTGGATTTTTAAAAAGGTTATTCATAAACGCAAATTCTTGGAATTACTTAAAGCAAAAATTATTTTAATCTCAGAAAAATATTTCTTTTACGGCTATTCGAAATGTCTGCAAATCAAACAGTGTTCTCTGCTTGAACAGGGGTCTGTGATCAAACTTTCGTTGGCTGATTTGAGCAAAGTAAGGGAAATGCACAGAGAAAAACACTTGTCTAATCAGAGTGATCCGGGCAAAAACAGAGATATGTCAGGAGATTTTCGGAGTCCACGAAGCAGAAATCAGAAGACTGCGTAATGTGTATGGTAATGAATAATTTTAGTAAAAAAAAAAGATTTTTAAATAGGCTAAGCCTAGATTTGCTACTATGAGATTTAGTCAAAAAGATACTCTATGGTGGGAAAATACATCGACACTCCGGTAAATAAAGAGTTCCGGACGCAGCTGTCAGTAAAGAAGGGACATAGCAAAAGTATCATTATCAATTTGCTTGAAAAAAGTGGAACTGTAAAAAATACTTTCTATTACCAACTTCATTGCTAAAGCAAGCAAAGTTGTTAACCGTAGTCGAGGGCAACCAGAAGGTTCCCTTTTCAATAGCTACAACACTGAGGTATAGGTGAGGGCACTACTCCTTTCCCTGGATTGCTCTACTTTACCCATGATACGTACCTTATATTGCTTAGTGTTAAGCTAGGACATATCAAGTACCATTTTAAAAGTCTTTGGTATGACACGACCTGGGATTGAATCCAGGTTTCCCGGTCCATTGTCGAACATTCTACAATGAGCCGGTTAAATTGCTAAAATCTCACCTTATTTACTGAATGACCCTCGAGTACACACACATATGCATATAAATATATATATATATTTCACATATATATATGTGTGTGTGTGTGTGTGTGGTGTTGGCGGTAGTCAATGGTTTCTTTTTCGGCTTGAGCTCTCTTAATCCGTCAACTTTGAACCTTCGTGATAAAAATTGGCAAGTTGATAGAAATCAAAACCTTGATCCCCCCACCCAATCCCCGCTGAAAGAAATTACTGCATAAATAAATAACTACAAAACACAGAAGCAAAACAAAACAAAAAAAAACGAGATAAAACAAAAAGAAAAAAACAAAACAAGAAGAAACGAAAAAAAAAAAACCAACAAAAAAGCAAAAAAAATTGAACAAAGAATTTAAAAAACTGCTGAGAAACAATGTCTAAACCTTAAATCTCCAGCAAAGCGAGCGCGCACGCACGCACACACACACACACACACACACTTGCACATACACACACACATACACACATAAATGCACACACACACACACACACACCCATACATACACATAAACACAAACGCACATATGAGCGGACTTACACGAAGGCTCGACAGCACAAACACGCGCGAAAGTTTGCCGTTTAAGAAGTTACTGCAGCAAAGTGGTTAAAGTTCAAGACTGCGAGATCGTGGTAAGCAAGTTCGAACCCCACTCACATTATTACGTTTATCTTCCAACTAATACCCTTGAGAGAAGTATAGACCTCCACCCCCACCAGTTTTATGTTAAATAGTACTACCACTGTTCTTATAAAAAGATAACCATGGCATTGAATAACCCTTGAAGATTACTATGCCATTAAATGAAGAAACTAAACAAAATATTCCCTATTCACCCACTGGATCTCCTTATTCAACGAAATAGACCGCTAATTTATTACGTGATCCAACTCAAATTATTTTTATATATATAAGTAAGTAAAGTTGGCGACCGTTGGATTACTCGAAGGTTTCCTTTTTAATAGCTCCTACACCGAGCACAACTCCTTTCCCTGGATTGCTCTACTCTACCCTTGATCCGTACCTTATAATGCTGAGTGTTAAGCAAGAAGGAATCAAGTATCATTTTTTGAGTCTTTGGTATGACTCGACCTGGGATTGAACCGCTGTCTACTGGGCCATTGTCGAACACTGTACAGACGAAATTTAATGTGTCGTAATTGTTATAATCGTAGGAAATGGACATAACAACCCAAGTTCAAACCCTGGATGAGGCTGCCTGCATTTTACTCAGCGCTTGGAAGATATGAATCTGACTATTCTCCTTTCAGCTATGACTAAATAGTAGGTCAGACTAGACTCTTTAACCTGGGTATGGCAACCTGTCTTGGAGAAGGAAAATTCTGAATTCAAACCTGTTAAACTTAGCTAGAAATCAACAATGAGTCACATCCTGCTTGTGGGGAGGGGTTGGGCAAATACTTATTTCAATCTATTCACATCTGTCATTTGTAAGATGTGAAGCGTTGGACTCTCAACACATCTTGGACCAGTCAGCTGGGGTTGTTGAATATACGAACAACAACTCTGCAGGGGGTAAGACACCCACCTAAAAAGTGTCCTGGATATGACACTAAAAAATCTTATGGTGAGGTCTCAGTAATACTGAAGCCTTGGGGAATGTGTAGTACTCCTTCATTGCCATCGCTCCCAGCGCCATAAAGCCAAACACAACCAAAGTGATCTACACATCTTATTTATCTGCTGTAGTGAAGGTATTTTTATTCATTTTAGCACATAACCTGGAACAGCCAGCAAGAGGCATTAGTCTTTACATGAACTCGAATAAAACAGAGTCCATGATTTTTACTAAAACAATACCATTTCCTGATTAAAATCAAGCCTCTGAAATTCGTAGAACATTTTATATACTCCGGTAGCAATGTTGTATATTGACCTCCGACCCAGCCAAGCTGCCAAAATAAGAAATGCATCGGTCGAGGGTGTCAGGAGATTACCTTGACTGTCGACGGGTTGAATTGAGTGGGCGTAAAACAATAATATAACTCGGTGCACAGGAAGTTCGAGTTCGTTGGAGATAAGATGCTGTAGAGAGAACCAGCACCCAGCAGAGGGGGCCCTCAGGACCCCGATTGAGCAGTTGGAGTTCAGTGCCTCAGATGAGTTGGAGAGAAGATGTTGGAATGTGAACAATGTTCCAGAAGAGGCTGGGCCCCCAGGCCCCCAGGGAGCAGCCCAAGAGAACAGGAAAGAAACGCTATTATTGCCATAAGAGTGGGGGTCAATATGTTGCACTCTTTGTTCGGTCTCCAACTCCCTCCCACACACAACCCTTTCAATAAAATGAGAGGTATATTTTTCTAAAGAACTGTGTTCGCTCGTCTTTATTGGGTTGAATATGTTTCTGCATGTATATGTGTATGTATAGTGGTTGTGACTCTACAACAGCAATATCTCATCTGCTGAAAGTGATTTCAACATACACAGAGGTTAAACATGCTGAAATAAAACAGAAATTCTTTCATGCAGTAGCCCTGCAGGTACTAATATATACACCACCTGGACTCTACTAAAATATTTCTGGGAGCAGTTCCCTATAAAGCAGTATTTGTACGACCACTTACCTTCCCTCTCACAAACCATCCTAGTTAGGGGAGCAAGACATGCTAAGTACTACCGAAAAATTAAGGACGAACTCATGAGCGACATGCTCTTATGGACTCCTACTCACGGACACACCAGCAAAAACTTATATTCATCAGGTCTGTGTGGACACTGAATGCTATCGAGATGACAAACAGAAAATGATTGCCAGTAGAGGCGGATGGTGAGTGAGAGAGAGAGAGAGAGAGGTGGTAGAAGATAGAATGAGAAATTATATGTTTTCTTTAGACGGCAAGTGTCATCTGAATTGATTTATTTGCAAAAACCAACTAAACAACCCACCAAGCAACCAACACAAATTGGTTTCTTCTCACAAAATGTTTCATTCATCTTTAAGCCCAGTCTTCTAGAGCTGAAGAATACATCGACTGCATCTCTGCAGAGGGGCAAGACCTCCCCCACCTCTAACGAGCAACCTGCATATGACACTAAACAATCTGATGATGAGGGTCCAGTATTGCTGGAGCTTTGTGGAATGCAGAGTACCCCTTCATTGCCATTGCTCCCAGTCTTACTCTGGCCTGGAGTGATAACACCTGATAGCGTACTATCTATGGGTTGAATAGAAATGTTTGAGATTTAAAGAGGTTTGGTTTGGTTTATTGGGTTTTATGGCATATCAACCTTTGTAGGTTATTTAACGCCAAATCCATTTTTATGTAAATAATCTGTTCTATTTAAAATAATTCAGTTTATCAAAAGTACAGTTTAATTGTCAAAACATTTCTATTTCAAACTATTCAAGCAGTTATATGTAATAATTCAGTTAAGTGTAAATACAGTTTTAATGTCGAAAATCAGTTCTATTTCAAATAATTCAGTTAAGCATAAGTGCGCAGTTTAAATGTAAGTACGGTTTAATTGTCAAAAACATTTCTATTTCAAGCTATTCAGTTTAGTCAAACAATTCATTTTAGCATAAGTATGCTGTTAGTTCTATTTAACCCATAGATAGGGCCCTATCAGGTGCTACCACTCCGGGCCAGAGTGGACCTAGGAGCAATGGCAATGAAGGGGTAGTCCACATTCCCAAAAGCTCCAGCATTGCTGGAACCTCACCATCAGATTGTTAGATTTAAAGAGAGTGCAAACAAATGAATTATGCTTAACTGGATTATTAGAAATGGAACTGTTTAATAATTCAACTGTGTGTAAACAAATGATTGATGTTGAATAAAATTGTTAGTGATACATAGCAATACTTGGAACCAATTAACTGAGTGCAAACGAATGAGTAATGTTGAATAGTGTAAATAGTGTTAAATAGTAATACTTCAAACCTCTTCATTGTCTGTCGTTTAATGGAAATGCTTGAAACTATTAAACTGAGTGCCAAAAAAAGAAATTAGCTCAGGCTCATTTAAAAATGTTATCAACAGAATGTATTTACCAATCATACATATCCAATATATATCCTATGTAAATCCAATGTATCTAATCTATATTTATAAAGAAGATTTAGCATTAAATAACCTACAATGGTTGATATGCCATAAAACCCAACTAACCCAACCAAATCATATATGTTGAATATATATTTCTTGAGAAGATTTGGCATTAAATAACCAAGAATGGTTGATATGCCATAAAACTAACTCAACCCAATTCATATATGTTTAATGTATATGTATTAAGAGGATTTGGCATTAAATAACTAAGAATGGTTGATATGCCATAAAACTAACTCAAACCAAATCATATATGTTTAATATATCTGTATTAAGAGGATTTGGCATTAAATAACCAAGAATGGTTGATATGCCATAAAACTAACTCAAACCAAATCATATATGTGTAATATATCTGTATTAAGAGGATTTGTCATTAAATAACCAAGAATGATTGATATGCTATAAAACCAAACCAAACATATATATTTGATATATATGTATAAAGATGATTTGGCATCAACTAACCTAAAAGGTTGATATGCCATCTATCTATCTATCTATCAGTGTGCGTGTGTGTGTATATGTGCAGGCGTCCGCGCGTGAGTGTGTGTGTGTGCGTGCTTCATACTTTTTTTTGTCAATTCATTTTGTTTATTATTTTCTGCTTTTCTCAAAACCAGATTCTATTTTTGAATTACATTACTTTGGATTAGGCGGGAATTAATAACGCATCCCAGTGCGCATGCTCAAAACTAGAAAGCTGGCCGCCCATTTTTTTTTCAATGATCGTATCTTCAGCTTTGAAACTGAAATTTTAAAACGAACCTTTGTACTTTTATAAATTCCATTTCTTTTTTTTTTTTTTTTGTTCATGCAATTTTGTTTTTTAAATATCAATTTGCGTTTCTTTTACAATTTTTTTGTTTAAATTTAAAAAACAAGAAAGTTTTTTTCAATTTAGAATATGGCCGACTTTTATCCGAACAGTTGTAAAGGGAAGTCCCGTGAAATAGTGAGGGGGTGTCCTCGTGTTGTAACGGTTAAAGCGATGGACAGCGGAATCGTAATACGCGAGTTCGTACTCCAGTCGCGCTATTACGTTCACTTTCGGGCAAATACCCTTGGGAAAGGTATGAACCCCCTTATCCTCCCAGCTATGGGTTAAATAGCACAACTACTGTTCTTCTAGGAGAATAGCTTTGCCATTAAAAAAAAAAAGAGCTGATATGTCATTAAACCAAGAAACCAAACCAAACCGTGAAATAGTATTTTGGTTTGGGTTTTTTTAGATTTTATGAACCATCAACCTTTGTGAGTTATTTAATGCCGAATCCATTATTTTTATACAAATAGTAAGTTCTATTTTAAACCATTCAGTTTAGCATAAGTACAGTTTAATTGCAAAAAAACATTTATATTTTAAGCGATTCAGGTAAGTCATGCCCAGTCGGCTGGGGCTGTAAAATACAACGACTGCACCTCTACTGAGAGGTAAGACTTCCCCCAACGAGTGTCATGGATATGACACTAAACAATCTCATGGTGAGGTTCTAGTAATGCTGGAGCTTTGGAGAATGCGGAGTACCCCTTCATTACCATTGCTCCCAGGTCCACTCTGTCCCGTAATGGTAGCACCTGATAAGGACCCTATCCATGGGTTAAATAGAACTAACTGCATACTTATGTTAAACTGAATGGGTTGAATTAGAACTGTTTGAATAAACTGAATAGCTTGAAATAAAATGTTTTTGACAATTAAACTCTACTTACATTTAAACTGTGTGTCTATGCTAAACTGAATTGTTTGAAATAGAACTGTTTTTGACATTGAAACTCTTCTTACACTAAACTGAATTGTTTAATATGGAACTGTTTTGACATTTAATTGTGTGTAAATAAAATCTGTACTTATACTAAAGTGAATTAGCTGAATTAGAACGGTTTGAATAAACTGAATAGCTTGAAATAGAAATGTTTTAAACTATGTACTCATGTTAATCTGAATTGTTTGAAATAGAAATTTCTAAATAAAAATGGATTTGGCATTAAATAAGCGACAAAGGTTGATATGCCCTAAAACCTAAACAACCAACCAACCAATCAGATAAGTCAAACAGTTCTAATTCAAACAATTCAGTTTAGTATAAGCTTAGATTTTGTCTACACACAGTTAAATGTCAAAACAGTTCTATTTCAAACAATTCAGTATCGCATACAAAAACAGTTCCTTTCAAACAATTCAATTTAGTATAAGAACGCAGTTTAAATGTCAAAAGAGTTCTTCTTCTAACAATTCAGTTTACCATAAGTACACAGTTTAGTTTTATTTGATCTATAGATAGGACTCTGATCAGATGCTACCACACCGGGCCAGAGTGAACCTTCGAGCGATGGTAATAAAAGGGTACTCCGCATTCCCCCAAGCATTACTGGAACCTCTCCATAAGATTCTTTAGTGTCATATACAGGACACTCGTTGTGAAGGGGATATTATCTATCTTCAGAGAAGCAGTCGTGTTTTCTACACCCCCCAGCCGAGTGGGCAAGTGGCATAGCGGGAGGCGGGAACACACACTGTCGTCGTAGCTAAAGTGCGCGTAACAAACAAGTTCGAACTCCAGTCGCGCTATTTCGTTTGTTTGCGGACTAATTGAACCTATTAGCCCCCCGCCCACCATCAAGCTATTGGTTAAGTAGGACCACTTCTGTTCTTTCGCGTGGACGGATTGGCATTAAATAACCCTCGAAGGTTGCTATGCTTTTTTCAGAATTTTCAATTGATTTCAGCGTTTTATTTCTCCAAATTAACAAAAAAGCTTTTTATTTCGTTTGACACAAAAACATTTACAAAAAAATTCTTCCACATAGAATTTTCGAAAAAAGTGGTTTGGTTTGGTTTTATGGCATTACAACCATTGTTAGTTATCTAATGCCAAATCCATTTTATACATATAAACAGTTTTATTTCAGCCAATTCACTTTAACATAAGTAAAGTTATCGACCTTAGTCGAGGATGAACAGAAGGCAACCCTTTTCAATAGATTCTACACCAAGGTGCAGGATAGGGCGTTACTTTATCCCTGGATTGCTCGACTTTATTCTTGATCTTTACCTTATAATACTGAGTGTTAAACAAGGCGGCATCAAGTACCATTCTTTGAGTCTTTGATATGACTCGACCTGGGATTGAACCGTGGTCTTCCAGGCCATTGGCAAACTACTCATTACACAGTTTAAAAATGAAAATAGTTATATTTAAAACAATTCAGTTTAATATAAGTACATAATTTCAATGAAGTACGCAGTTTAAATATCAAAACAGTTCTATTTCAAGTAATTCAATTTAGCATTAGTACATTGTCTAATTCTATTTGACCTATAGATAGGACCCTTTAAGGTGCTACCACTCCGAACCAGTCTACCGGGGAGCGATGGCAATAAAGGGGTACTCCTCATTCTCCAAAGCTCCAGCATTACCGGAACCTCACCATCAGATTGTTTTGTAAAATCTTCAGGACGTGTGGAAGGGTACTCCTCTGTAGAAATGCAGCCGGTGTATTTTTGAGCCCCTGCCAACTGGACCTTGAAAAAATGGATATTAATCTATAAAACCATGTTTAAAATTGAAAACTCTTCTACTGTCCATAGAAAGGTGCGATCAAAATGAGTTGTTGGGCTCGTGAGGCTAATGTTTTTTATTGTTAACCCAAAACCGTTGTTGCGATTACCAGTGCGCCCTGTGTGGTGCAAAGTTTACCAAGCTAGACTACAAATCCTTCACGAGTGAGTTCGAGTCATATTGTGTGCCCCATTCATACAATCTTGCGTTATATCTAAACAAAAAGCTTAGAAAATTATCACTGTTCTGATTACTATTTAAATGCCCTCAACTACGGCTCATTGGTTCAGTGGGTAGAGTATTTGCCATTGGTCCGTCATAGCAAAAACTTTAAAAATGGTACTTGATACCTCCTTGCCTAACATTCAGCAATATAAGGTAGGTATCAAGGGTAAAGTGGAGCAATCCAGGGAAAGGAGTAGCGCTCTCCCCTACACCTCGGTGTAGTAGCAATTGAAAAGAGAGCCTTCTGGTCATCCTCGACTAAGGTTGCTAACTTTACTTATGTTAAAGTGAATTGGCTGAAATAAAACGTTACTTTTCTTCAAAATACGAGTTGGGTTGAAAAAGTATCGAGACTGAAGCTGTATTTACCAAGACAGAAATGAACCATGAATGAAACGTTACTTTTCTTCAAAATACGTGCTGAGTTTGAAAAGTATCGAGACTAAAGCTATATTTACCAAGACGGAAATGAACAATGAATGCTTTTTAAAGAATTCGAGGAGAACATTACACACACACACACACACACACACACACACATATATATATATATATGTATGTGAGTTGTATAATGCAAACCTGTCTTGATGAGAACAGCTGACATCTGCAGAGCAGCTGGAGAAGAATAACTCTTCTGCGTCTGCGCAGAAACGTGCAGCCGACAGTGCCTACTGAGATTTCTGTTAAGTAATTGGATATTTATTAGTAACAATAGCAAGAAAATTGTTGATAAAGTAGAAGATGAAATGCTAAAAATGAAGAACTTGTAAATAAAAAAAAACTATAATAATATGTGATTTATGATATAAAGACCGGCTCATTGGCCTAATGGGTAGAGTGTTCGCAATGGTCCGGGAGACCAAGGTTCAATCGCAGGTCGCGTCATGCCAAAGACTTTAAAAATGGTACTTGATACCTCATTGCTTAACACTCGGTGATTTAAGGTATGTATCAAGGGTAAAGTTGAGCAATCCAGGGAAAGGAGTTGCGCCCTACCCTACACCTTGGTGTAGTAGCTTCTAAAAAGGGAACCTTCTGGTCGCCCTCGACTACAGTCTCCAACTTTACTTTACTTATTATGATATTAAAACAAAAACCATCAAAAACGAAAAACAAAATAAAACATCCGTCTTCATACTCTACATGCAACGCAGTGAATGATTATGGAGTATGTAAGCTTTTTCTTATTTTTTTAGCTATATCATATTATGTCATTGGTAAATGATCATTTTAGCGGGACTTACTTCAGCCGGTCATGTTGCTGGTATCATGGTGCGAGTCGGGTGTATCTTGGTTTCAATAGCAGACGGTCACAACCGCCTGACATGGATCCTGGGAAGCCGGAATTCATGTCATGCGTGCAAACGTCGGTCCTCCTCGAGACTTAGGGGTCCGTTTACCAAGGCTCGCCCTCTCTAGAAGGGCTAGGTTTATCGCCTGACTCATGAGGCGCCCTTTCTTTAGAAGAATGCCGACGTGGCCCGAAACATTATTGAAGCTTGAGTGACTTCGTCCTCGTGCCGAGGGATTGGTAACTATAAATGAAACTATTATTCGACTTGTGTGACAATATACCCGCTGACCGGTCTTCACTGTGTTAACCTCCTAAACCAGCTCATCGCCATCTGATCGTCTCGTGGTTTCTCCAGTCTCCGGGAATGGGCATTTCCCATTGCTTTACAAACACACAACACACAATATACACAACCCAGAGCGCGGACGAAAAGAAAAACAAACAAGCACAGACTTGGGTTAGCTCCAGGCGCAAGAAAGAAGATTGGGCACTTTTCTGTGGCTCTCACTACATCTGTGGGCTATCGCGAGCGTGTATCCGAGCGAAATTTCCACACAGCCACCAGGAACGCTGACTCATCCTCTCACGTTAGCCAACCCCGGCCTCTGGGTTTACAGGTCCTAGCTCCTCGCTTAGCAGCTGCCTTTCTCTAACTGTCAACTACCCCCGACTTCTGTTGACTGCCTTCTTCTCTTGACTGTCCTGGGACCTTGTTTTCCCCCGTCTTCTTCCGGTCTTGCAGGAAAGCCCGCGCAGCTGCCTTTTGGGTGGGTTTCACGCCAAAACGGACAAAGGAATCCTCGGACCGGCACTCACTCACACCCACACCCACAAAAAAGAATACCCCCATTGTGCCACTCTTGTTATATTACTTTTTTTCACTTCCATTCTTCGTGGTATTCTCGCGTTAGCATCTCTTTCTGGAGACACTACGCTGTTTCCAATTTTTATTAATGGAATAATTTACTGGGACATTTTTCAGAACTCATAACATTATTTTGGTTCTGTTTGGTTTTAAGGCATATCAACCATTCTTGGTTATTTAATGCCAAATCCAATTTTATACATAAAAACAGTTCTATTTGTATATAAGTAGACAGTTTAAATGTCAAAAATAGTTGTATTTCAAACAATTCAGTTTAGCATAAGTACAGTTTTTTTCAACACATTTACATGTAAAAACAGTTCTGTTTTAAACAATTCAGTTTAGCATAAGTACACTGTTTAGTTCTATTTGGTCCATAGATAGGACCCTATCAAAGTAGACTCGCGAGTGATGTCAATGAAGGGATACTTTGCATGCCCTAAAACTCCAGCATTACTGAAGAGTTACCGTCAGATTTTTAGTATCATATCCAGGACTTTCGTGGGAGGAATCTTGTAACATAGTGACCCTCGACCGAGCCGTCAATCAAGAGATGCACCTGTGTAAATAAGCGAAAAAACAGCGGAAGCAGGTGGACGTTAAACAAAAATATAACCAGGACATAGACGTCTTGAGTCAGTTGAGGACAAGGTGCCTAAGTGGGAGCCAGCGGAAAACAGAGGGCTTTGGGCCCTCAGTGACCCACGGTTAAGCAACCCCAGCCAAGATGAGAAAGATGTGCTGCTATGGTCAGAAGAACTTGGGTCAATATGTAGCAGTCTGTCTCCGTCTCCAACTCTCTTCTCACACACAACTAACAGCAACCCTTTCGAGAATAAAGTGTGAGAGATATATTTTTATAAAGAAGTGTGTTCGTTCGTTCATTGAAGTCGTCATTATTGTTGACTATGTTTCCGCTTATATTTGTATATGTATACGTATAGTTGTATTGTGGCTATACAACAATCTTACCTGTCTGCTGAGATGCAGTCGGTGTATTCTGCAGCCCCATCAAAACATTATTATTTTCAGTGACTTTTCTTCACACAACATTTATGAGTGGCTGTAAGTTGCCAGGAATCAGTGATCAGAATATTTGAGGAAATTGGCTCTGCGCTTTCTTGGCGGATTCATTCTGAACTACAATCTAACTTTTAAAAAATTTAGTTGACTGATTTTAATTTCTCTAATAAAAGCCAAATATTCAACTGATCGCAAGCTGTCGACTGTAATATAATGGCCGATGGATTTCGTTTTATATATCTTGCCTTTAGGTTTAGTTAGGCTGAGAACTTTTCGGCTCAGCACATGGGTTAGTTAGGTGCAAACTTGAGCGCAGGTGTTAACGCGCACGCGGGGAGTATGTGTCGTTCACAGATGTCAAAATAAAAACCCCAGATAGAAAATATGACGGCGGGATGTGAATGACATCATTAACCGGAAGCGTGCGCGGAGGATTTTGGGGATTTTGAAAAAAGTTGAGTTCAGAACTAGACTCCGAACGGGAAGGGTCGACTTTCGGGGCTCGCTGAGGCCAGACGGATTTGTGCGCTACGGGCGCCGCACGTGAGGGGTGTGCAGATGGAAAAGTCATCCTAGAAATATTGTGCATCTCTCTTCCTTATGTCGAAACCTTTAACTAAGGTAATAAAAGGTTTCGTACCTGAACTAAGAAGTCATTACGTGTTTTTCGTGTTTCGGGATTCCTATGTTCTACGTATATATGTTATGAACATTTCATGTACGTTTTGTATATTCGTATCATGGGCATGTTACATCAACCACGCTTATTAGACACTGAGGATTTCCGCGTATTGGACCACCTTTTTAGTGCACAGTGGGCTGGTGGGTGCAGAATACACTGACTGCATCTCTGCAGACGAGTAAGATTTCCACAACGAGTGTCCTGCATATGACACTAAACAATCTGATGGTAAGGCTACCACAATGCTGGAGCTTTGGGGAATGCGGAGTACCCCTTTATTGCTATCGCTCCCAGGTCTATTCTTGTACGGAGTCGTAGCACTTGATTGGGTCATATCTATGGGTCAAATACAACTAAACTGTGTACTTACGTTAAACTGAATTGTTTGAAATAAAACTGTTTGGTCATTTAATTTTGTTTAAACAAATGACTGATGTTTAATTGAATTGTTAGTGATACATAGCAATACTTGGAATCATTTAACTTTGTTTACTTATGCTACATTGGATTGTTAGACATAGAACTGTTTGATCAGTTAACTGTGTGTAAACAAATGAATGGTGTTTAATTAAATTGTTAGAGATACATAGCGATACTTGGAACCATTTAACTTTATTGACTGATGCGAAATTGGATGTTAGAAATAGAACTGTTTCTATATTCACCTAAAATATTTGGAGATATGAAGGCCCTAAAACATATAAACTTTATCCTATTAACTTAATTCGGCTTTAAATGATCCGAAAAGGGTTTAGACGCTATAAGACAAACAACCTGAAACAAACTAATACACCCAAAACCATTTAACTGTGTACAAAGAAGACTTCAGGCTCTTTAAGAATGTTATGTACAAATTGTGTGTTTACTAATCATACTTTAATATATATTTATTAAGACGATTTGGTATTAAATATTAATATTAATATTAAATATTAATAAATAAATATTAACGGTTGATTCGCCAACCAAACCAAATCATATATATTCAACATATATTATTAAAAGGATTTAGCATTAAACAACCTACAATGGTTGATATGCCATATAATCCAACCTAACCAAATCATATATATTTAATATATATGTATAAAGAGGATTTGGCATTAAATAACCTACAATGGTTGATATGCCATAAAATCCAACCAAACCAAATCATATATATTCAACATATATTATTAAAAGGATTTAGCATTAAACAACCTACAATGGTTGATATGCCATAAAATCCAACCTAACCAAATCATATATATTTAATATATATGTATAAAGAGGATTTGGCATTAAATAACCTACAATGGTTGATATGCCATAAAATCCAACCAAACCAAATCATATATATTCAACATATATTATTAAAAGGATTTAGCATTAAACAACCTACAATGGTTGAT